>KL260037.1:9739-20792 GCA_000699545.1 Podiceps cristatus | reverse complement strand
CCAGCTGAGGAGAGGAGTGACAGAGCAGCTTCCGTGGGCACCTGGCCTCCAGCCAGGGTCAACCCTTGACCTTCTCCTCGCCCCATCTGAATCCTTCTCCCAGCAAGGGGATGAACTAACCTCTGCCATGCTGGTCTATTCTCTGCTGGTCTTTATAGATCCTCTGTGTTATTAAATCTTTCTAAGTATGGAGAGTGTTCATAGTTTTCTTTTATGATTCTCTTGAATTAGCCTATGGCTGTTCTTGCTTAATTCTTAACATATCTCAGATATTTTCATCATCTTACTGGGTGACTGTAATATAAAGACACTGTCAAAGTCTCTGATGAATCTTAAATCTATACTTCCTATCTAATATTTTCATAAAGAATTTTTCCTCGAAGACATTCAGGTATCCACCTTCGGTAGACTTCCAGATTTTGTATCCACACATTAAGATGCAAATTATCCCTACTATCCCTCCTTAAAGTAATCTCCTAATGCTTCTTTTCATAATATTGTCAGTTTCTACCTTTTCAATGCTCACTTTTGCAATACTAATGACCATTTTTGGTAGAATATGCAAAATAGAGCAATCTGCCGTTAGCACGACTGGCATCAGTGGTATTATTCCTACTCTCTGTGAGTACAATGATGAATAGAAATAAGCCCAATGCATTTGAGAATAGTTTCTTGGGATCCTGTTCTGGACAATTTTCCATTTAATTGTTTCTTTTACAAAGCTTTCAAGACATCCAGAATTTTTTTATAAGTCTTTCTAATAGGTTGGAAGAAATATAATAATGTTTTTATAGGCATGTAGTGAATGAAGCCATGAAAACGAAATGAGGGTAGAAGGAGATATGGAATCAATCTTACTACTGGACTGTGAAAAAAAAGGACTTACTGCAAGTTCCTTGCTTTATGTTATTATATGGAGAAGAATTAATATATCAAATGTACTTATTGGTAGCTCAGTTATAACTAAATGGTCATCGGCTATGGTCTATATGGTAGTCTTGAAAATTGTATTTTAGATTCTTACTTTTATGAACAATCTGTTTCACCTCCTCAAATGATAATTGACAAAAATGATGTTTCATCCATGGTGTTTGCAATAAAAATAATATGGCTTCAAGCATCAACTGACAGTATTATTTTCTGAGCACATGGGTATCATAAATCTTGAAAGACAATCAACTGCTAAATCAATTATAAAAGTATAGGCACTTTCCATTAGCTTTAATTGTTCATTATCACAACAAACTCAAACTCATGGTGTAGCTGCCTAAGGCACAAGATAAGCAAACCTATGATGAAGTTCCAATAGTTTGCATGAAAGCAAAGCTAAAATATTTGAGCAAATCTTATCCAGGAACAAATTAATAGAGCATGGATTCCCTTACCCATCATAGCTACACCCAACCTGTATTAGCCTCCTCCATTTCTTAATTCCACTGAAATTTGAAGCACTGAAATATAGTGATAGGTCCTAGTCATAGCATTTACAGCAATCGTTTTCCATAGAGCTGCCTCACTTTATTCTTGAGGTCCACCTCCCTCTCTAGGGAAAAACAAAACAAAACAAAACCAAACCCCAAACCAAGCCAGAAACACAAAGGAAGAAAGAATTAGCTGATGCGGATGGGCTATTACCAAGTCCCTGTGAAGTCCACGGGCTGTACCGCAGCCTGCTGTACAAGAAATTCTACTTGCAAACATTAGTGAAGGAATTTTTCCAAGTATTACTGCAAATCACAATATTCCCTTTAGATTATCACTGACAGAATTTTAAAATATTTACATTATTTATCAGTTCCTGCATCTCCTCATCTAAATGTGAGCTGTAATCAATAAATCATCAATACTTCACTTCTTTATTCTGTGGGATCTAAATTATACAGCTTTCCATTGTTTTTATGTCAGTATGTGTGTGTAGATGTATATAGGTAATGCCCAGCCTTTCCAAACCCATCAGAAATAAACATTTCTAATCAATAAAGATGCACCTATCATTTGGGAGCTGTCACTATTTCTATATACCAAGTAATAAATTTAAATAGCATAGGATAAAATGGCAGAAGTTGTTTATGCATTCCAGCTCTGCAACCTTACAACTTTGAGGATGAACAGAACTAGGTCCAATGCTTATACAAATGATTTTATTTTATTGTGAATTGTGCGCTTTTCACTCTCTTCATGTGTCATGAGAATCAAGAATGCTCAAGATCTCAAACTCTATTTTACTTTAGACACAGAATAGAATTGAGCAGAGCAGAATAGAGTAGAGGTAAGCTAAATTTCTCTCAGTTTCTGCAGTGGTTTTAAAAGGATAGAATTGTGGGATGCATTACTACCACAAAGCATCTCCCCCTTCCTGATTTTGGAAGCTTTGAAGTGATTTACAAGGAATAGAAAACTTAATAGTCTTTGTTTTTCAGTAAAATGCTTCCTTCAGGACAGGTGAAATGGTTAATGAAGCAATAGTAAATGCTGAAGATACAGCTTGGCATGCTTTCTGTAGTGGAGGTCATGTGGGGCTTGTAGTAGGCCTTACGCTGGCTTTTTGAGTACAGCTATACTTCACCCACAGACTTGAATGGAAATTCAGTTTACTTAGGAATTTAATTAACTTTATTTCAAACCACAGGAAAAAAAAACCCTTTAAAACTTCTTACTATTACCCTCAAACTTATTTTAAAGCTGTCTTTTGATAAGAAAAACTAGCCCATTAATGTGAATGACAATTATTACTGTTCTCAAAACTAAACCACTTAAAGAGTCTGGGAGTTCTTATGGAAAAGTTTAAAACTATTATACTTCAAATTAAATTTGAAGGTATTGCATATTGAGTTGCCTTTTTTTTTCTCCCATCCTTTTTAATTACTAGTACATTTGCATGAAAATAGGATCTTTATTTCTTGAAAGCTCATCTGCTCCTGCTGCTTATTCTTCATTGAAGATGTCACATGCAAAGGGCTAGATCTTCAGGTGAGGTAGAAGCAAGAGCAGATGTGCTTAGAAGAAAGTTTTCCATGCAAATATTATTATAAGTAAAACAGAAGAGGATAAAAAGTGAAAATACATGCTCTGAAAGCAAAATTCCGATACCTATTCCAGGAGATACAGATGTTCCTCCAAACAAAAGTAATTTTGAACTTTAAAACTTAATATAGAACATGAAAACACAATATGAAAACCTAAAGATTCACTAGATCACTGTTTACTTGAAAAAGCCCCTACTTTGATACTCACGCCCTTACTGGACAATAAGGAAACACAAGGTCCAGGCAGTCAGGTTCATTTAAGCCCTCAAAGTAAGACTTTTTCTATACAAAAGTTTCTAATTCTTGATGGTCCTTTCTGAAACAAATGGCTGATTTCTATCTGAAGAGGGGTATTTGTATTGTACAAACCAACCAGACAAATGCTTACGCCTTAGTGTGGTGAAACCACAGGCAGCCAATACTGAATGAACACGACCTATGAACTACCTCTTGGTTCCTCCACCTGCAGAGCCAGTTAGAACCATGTGGTGCAACACTTTGAGGGAGTTTGCACCACCATATGTCTATGCTTTCAAAGAGAGCTGAAGGTATTCAACACCGTATTTAATATATGACCCCTGCTTCTGTTTCTCAATAATGTAACGATTCTAGTTACCAACAAAATTGAGTATGTGAAAACAGTAATGAGAGCCTGGCCTGTATTAGAAGTATGAAAAAGGCCATCAAAGATTCACACACTAAAATAAAACCGCTCAGCTTTAAAAGAGCTATTGTACTCTACCAAATGTTATTGAAGAGTAACTGGCCTTCAGATAGCTCTGCCCAGTGAGGTAATAAATGCTGTGGTTATGTTTGACAGTCACTGCAACTGCCTGCAGCCTATCCGGGAAGCATCCTGAAGTTCATCATACTCTGGGCACCAGACAGGCGATGACAGTAAATGAGCTTGTTATTCATCTGGTATTCCCAACTGCATACAAAAATTTGGCTGTGTACATCATGTTTTGGAATGACAAAATGGCAGTAAGGATTTCCACGGTCAGATCACCAGTCTAAACTAGAGGCACTAGTTTAAACTGCTGAGAGGAGGCATGGGAAGGGAAGGGAAGGGAAGGGAAGGGAAGGGAAGGGAAGGCAAGGCAAGGCAAGGCAAGGCAAGGCAAGGCAAGGCAAGGCAAGGCAAGGCAAGGCAAGGCAAGGCAAGGCAAGGCAAGGCAAGGCAAGGCAAGGGGGGTTGGGTTTATAACATGAGTCCTACTAAGAAAAATACAGATTTGCCAAAGCTCCAGAAGTGGTATTGACCTCATTTCTTTGGGTACAGAAAATGCCACAGAGGCAAGGCCCAGCGTGTATTTTACCTGCAGCCAGGAAAAAATGATAGTGCACTCAGATACTCATATTCAAATCTGCAATACAAATGAATTGCTACTAATAAAAAGAAAGCACAGAGTCCCTTTTACATTGTTTTATCCTGTTTAAAAGACAAACATTTGCACACTGCAAGCCTCAAATGGATAAAAGCTACCATGAGAACTTATAAGCCATCTGCTAGCTTCCTAATGAAGCCAGTAACTATTATTGTTTACAGTTGAACACCGGGGGTCATGTGTATTTGCTGTAATGAAAAAATCAATGCATCACTGCAGATGCTAAAAAGAGAACTTTTTTTTTTTTTTCCAGACGGCTAATTATAAATACAATAAAATAGCAAATTAAAAAAAAATCTGTTCTTCTCCATGGAGAAATAGTGCTTGGCACACCAAATACAAAATGCAGCACTGTTCTGTTTTCTACTAGTCTCCACTTGACAGACTTAGCTTACAGAAACCGAATCACAAGAAGTTCCTCTTCGATACTGAATGAATAGCTGATCACCAAGGAACGCTTAGTCCGTAATTCTCTAATCTTTACAAACCACCTACATTATTTAATTGTGTTGTTTATCTGAATGTAATGATGAAGTATGTGTTAGCAGGTATCTCTCTCTCTTGCTGTTTCACTCTGTTTCTCCTGCTTGGAGAAGACAACATGACATATGAAAGCTTGGCTCAGTTGAGCTATTAAAATGTCCTGAAGTTTCTTGGATTTTTTAAATGTTGGTTGAAGAGAAACTGATACACAGCAGTGATGCAACTGAATTCTGGCTTACTATGTCATCACTTAAACAAAAATACACTTACAAAAATACACAAAAACTTATACAGCAATACTAATTCCCAACACTTAGCAAAACCAAAGAATGATAAATAATTGGGCCTTTGTGTCTGATGGAATTCTTAAATTCACTGAAAACAAGCCATTCATTTTGAAATCTTGTTAGTGGCCTTTACTCGCTGTAAAAAAAATATCTTAATTTCAGGAAATTTCCTAAAGCCTGTGAGTCAAGCGAGCTTACTTGCTTTGCTGAGTCAAAACACTGCAAGTGACTCCTCGTTGTCCTCTGATACCATCAGGTCCGTGGCGCAGCCTTCTTACAGCTCATACTCTCCTCATTCCACCTGCAGCGTACGCAGAGGTACGTTATCTATCATGCGACTAGAATGCAGTATAATAATGTAGGTAGATGGGTTGCAGAAGGCAGGAAAGCTGTATTATTGTAGGCAACAAATCAGTAAATCCATAGGAAAGAAAGGGAACAAATAAAATTCCTCTTTCAGAATAATAAATACTTGTAGCAGGTTGTACTCAAGGCAGAAATAAAGCAAGCTGTCGGCAGGAAAATACTGCTTCCTTTTTTAATTTTGTCTTCGTATTGTGGTGATGGCCAGGGAGAGCCAACTGAGGCAGACTGGAGTGGGCAGAGTTCATCAGCGAGGAGCACCCCCAGGCGAGACCTGTGCAGTCTAAGGCCCGGTTCCCCTGCCGCCGAGGCTCCCACGCATCACCCGTTCCCTGCGCCCGGCCCCACACGCCTGCTTGGTCGGATGTGACCGCCCGCGGGTGGTGTGGGAGATGCAAAGCCAGGGAGGGGCCCCACCACAACCCTTTGCTGTGGCCCCCTCCTCGGCCGATGGCCGCACACCCGCAGCCAGCATGCATGGGCAAAGCTGTTGCGTGAGCCACCGCACGTGTCCCCGAGGTGCACATGTACCATGAGAGTGGCTCAGGGGCACATGTACCATGAGAGTGGCTTGAGAGGCTGGCTAAAGAGAAGATGGAGCGACCTGCTTAGTGTCCCAAGCTTTGCTTTGCTTCATTTCGCTGTGCTTCGCTTCACTTTGCTTTGGCAGACCTGGCTGGACCCCTCCAGAGAGAATCAGTGAGAGACGAGTGACTGGCGTACAGAAGAGGATGAGGAGAATAATTTAATTTCAGTTCCTACTCTGACAGCATTCCCATCTTTGTGGACTTATGTGAATATCTTAACTTATATGTCTTAATTCTCTGTTTCATAAAATGTCTTTCTTTCCTAGACCATGGGCAAATGTGTACGAATATACTTGCTTCCCAAATTACAGGGGAGTTGCAAGAATTAATTAGTTAATGTTTGTAAAGTGCTTTGAAGGCAGAAAGCACTCTATAAATGCTAATTATTAAATCAAAGGTTTATCTGACTTTATTACTAAACCACTAATAAAATAAGTTACATAGCTGTTGCAGGTTGGAAAAGGCACTTTTACTGTCTAAAAGATATAAAGGTTTTAATTAGCAAATGTTTTGAAAGCGCTTTGCTGAGGAAAAAAGATGCTAACTGTTAATAAAGGTTTTCCCTAATGAAAACGGCTACAAAACACAAACTCCTGGATGCTACTGTAACTTCTGCGTATATTATCTAAAGTTTTGTCCCATGACAACAATATTTTTGAGGCACAATTTTTGTAATATTGATGAAAAAAATCCTGGTTATGTTTGTCAAATAAATGTTCAGATGCAGCAAGAGATTAAAGGTATCATTCTTAGCAAAGAATAGCAAAACCTAATGTATTGTCAAATTACACATATATACACATATACCATTATTTTTGCTATTTAACTTAAAGTTGTATTTTGCTAAACTTCCAAGCTTCTGCTAATTTACAGGGTTCAGCTCTCCCCAAACACTCTACTGTACCTGCATATATGTGACTTGTTATCTACATATTATCTTAAAATCTAAGCATGCAAACAGATTTGAACCTTTTATGCACAGGCAGCTAGAAAGACTGAATCCTGAAAGTGCCTCAAGCCTTCTGAAACACCATGGATCTTTAGGTTCGCATAGCTTCATCCTGCCAGGAGAAGTCTTTTGTTCACCTGTTTGCAACACTTGTTTCCCCTCTGGAACTAGTAATATAAACATGGGTATAATAATATGAACATGCCGATGTTTTAATATGAGTATAATAATTAATGTATTAACATAATTGGTTCTGATTCATCCCCTTCCTATGTACATTTTGGACATAAACTCTCTTTTAGAGCCTTCCAGAGTCATATTATTTCAAAATTATCAGATGGTAATCAGTATTTCTCAAGCGCCTAGGCTGCTGGTTTGAAAAGAAGTCAGAAAGTAATTCTCGATATGCTTAATACCTGTTGTAATGTCTGCCTGTGGCTGTAGAAAACATGAAACCTTGAGCAATAAGAAAAATCCCCTTAATCTGCTTTGCTGAGAGGGGAGAGGCATGCCAGCATCCTCCCTACTTGAAACGGTGCTGCTGGCAGGAGGACGGGGACGCACTCCGCCAGGCCCGCTCAGTGAAGCCCTGCAGCCTGCCCGCCAAGGCAGAACCTGCTCATTCCCGTGATCCGGGAGACAAAATACCTCGTGCTGTCCCTGGTGCTCCCAGCAGGAAGGAGAGGTCCGGGTGTTGCTCCTACAGAAACCGAAAGGGTCTGCTGCTTTCCAACGTCACAGGCTGGTGGCTCCAAAAGGTCCCTCTCCAGCACCCCCGGGGCAGGCGGGAGTATGCGTTCATTAATATGAGCCATAAATCACAATTTCATACGGCAGGAAAATGTCCGGGAGAAGATACGCTACAGCCAGGGGTTATGCCCATTTCTCTGCTCCGAGAGCTCTTCCAGGCAGATGGGGGGATTAGAGCAGCAGCAGGCGTGATAAAGCTTGATGGATCCCTCACGCTGCCCCGGAGGGAAGGGCTGAGGGTTTTGGAGGGGGCAGGGTTCAGGGCTGGGGACAGGAAGGGCCGTCTAGGAATAGACGGGAAATGAAAAGTGTTCAGGAAGCGCCTTACAATGGCAAAGGGGTCCTTAGCAGAAGAAACTCAAGTTTACTAAATTTCTCTAAGCCCAGGGGTTTTTGAGGGTGTTTTCTTGGGTTGCAAATTTACCTTATAAAAACATAATTATTATATCTTTACAAAACAATTCCAGATTGACTAATAAACAGATAGTCCAAATTATTTTGTAGTTAGTCTAAAATTACACATTGTGAAATAAAGCAGGAGCAGTAGTGCTGAAGTAAGGTCTTGAATGGTATTTTTGTTGTTATCATTATAACTATTAGCCCTTATTTTTAAAAAATTATAGGAAATTGTGTGAACTTTATGGAGAAAATTCATGGATTTTAAGATTAATGGATGTTATTAAGATTATACTAGAAATTGTGACAAAAGAAAAATAATCCTTATTTTTATTTTTAATGCTACATTAATTAAATCAAAATGGACTCTGGTGAAATAAAGGTATACACAAATCCTTTTTTGGAAAACCTTAAAGAGTATGTCAACATCCATAGAATACTCCTGATGACATCAGAGCTCAAAAAGACAGGTCTACCTTCAGTCCTGTATTTTGACTTTGTGTAGTTTAGCTTTTCACGTTCTGGTGTCACAAGTGGTATTGGTCCATTCATGGATGGTAACAACAGAAATAGAAATAATGCAGAAAAAAGCAGACATGCTCAAGAAATACTTCTGTCCTGTAGCCGGGGAAAAGGCACATTAAGTACAAATAAATTATGTTGATAAAATACTTCCTGCTCTGATAGTAAATTATGAAAAGAACAGGTGTGATGGCACTGGGACAGGCATTAGAGCTTTGGAATATGATGGCCAAAAGTAAACAATATGGGTTTCAATAGGAAAAACATAAAACCATGTATATCTGGGACACAAGCATGCAGGTTATCTTTAGGGGATGGGGGCCTTAGTCCTGGGAATCCCTGTCACAGAAGGCGAACTTTGGTCGCAGGAACAATCCTTGGACACAGGTCCCAGTGAGGTGCTGTGGCAGGAGGAGTTGACCCAATCTATGGCCAAAAAACTGTGGAAACTATAGCAGAAGTGGATAGATGCCCCATATCCCTGTATTTGGCACTAGTGTGACTTGCTGGGCAGTTAGTTCTGTTTCTGGTATTTCAAACTGAAGAAAGATCTCCTTTAATTGGAGTGGAGTCAGGGGAGAGAAATGAAAACGATTAAGGGACTGGAAAGTGAGCTTTATAGTGAAAACTTACCAAAGAGGAGATTAAGAAGTGATGTCATCATATTATGTACATTTGCAAAGTAGAAATAGTCATTTCCACTTGTGCAAGGTGAGATTTAAACAATTCTGATAAAATACAAGAGTGAAGAATTCTGACGTGGAAATGTTTACCTCTTTCCTATAGCTATGCTTAATTCTGCTATGTATAGAGCACTAAAATTAAAATCCAATATTTGAAGAGGATGCAAAAATCACCTGCTCAGCTTGCTTCAAATAAAAATTCAACAATTACTAACATTCAGCTTTTTGGGTTTCCCTCAATCGTTTGAAGGCAACCTTAAAAATGATTTTTTCTATTTGGTTTGGTATTCCATTATCCTTGCTCACTTTAGCAATGTAGTTTTCTTCCTACCTGCTACGTGTTTGCTTTCAGGAAAGTCTGCTCCTGTGACTTGTCCCAGAACAATCTGCTTATTAAAAATATGAATAAGCCTAGCTACACTCTGAGACAATCTCATACCTCAGAAACCACGTGTAACAAGGCGTGTAGATTACAGCCCAATGTGGGTCAGGGAAAACAAGGCTTTGCGGAGGTTAAGAAGCCCTGTCATACCCTGGAATTGATAGCGTTTGCCCTGTACCCAGCTAAACAGCATTTGGAATAGGAGATCATGTTAAGGATTTAAATCATTGGACTAACAGGACTTCACTTGGTGCTGCAAAAGTATCAACTGTCAGGTAAAGCAGCAGAGAAAACAGCAAGTTTTGACATGCTCATTACGGGTTGTCTTTCATCCATCATTGTTTGGCTTCAGGGCTTTTTGCTATTTCTTAGTTTTCTGCAGGTCCTTCAGTTCAGTATTTGACATTGTTTCAAAAAATATGACATGACAAGACATCATAATTATTCTGTCATGATGATTTGGTATATTTGAACATATGAACCCTCTGTAAATAAAATGAAGTGATATGAAAGAGAATTTTAGCTCTGCAGTCTGCTTAAGGCCTTTGATTTTACTTTGGTTTGGAAACGTGATGGTTCACTGCAAGCTCACCAGAGTGAGTTTAATGGATTAGAATATGTTATTAAAATGAGACTGCTGGAGAAGTGTATTCCACGGATGTGGAATATTGAGAAGGGATATTAAACAAAACGACTGGCAAGAGGCCTTCGCTGCATTAAAAGGCAGTGTACACTACTTCTTATTTGCCTTACAGGATAAAGGGCAGGAGTAGCACTAGAGGTTCACTATAGCAGACAAGTTTTCTCCATTTTTAGCTTTTTTTCATTTATGTTGAAAAACATGAAAAACGTACATTGAAAAAGATAGCTTAAAGATATATACAGAAAGTCATTAATCTTTCATGTGGCGTTACGGACACAAAATGTGCATATATGTGCTTTTAAGAATTTTTTATGTTCGAGGTTTTTTTTCTGAAACGTGATTTCCTTCAAGGATTTCTTCAATTCAAGAAAACCTCTTTACATAAACAACTCCTTACCATCTTCTCCCCTGCCCCAGTGTATGTCTTTGCTTGCTCTTACCAAAATAAAACAAAAGCTTGTGTTAGGTTGGTCATGAGCTATGAAAACCACCTAAAACTTTAAAAATACATATTTGACTGGTCAGATCTTTGCTTTCTCTTAACAGCATCTGGGAGCCTGTGATCAGTGATGTTACGTGTAACTTGAGAGCGGC
>KL260036.1:678-25958 GCA_000699545.1 Podiceps cristatus | reverse complement strand
CCTTTCCTTTCCTTTCCTTTCCTTTCCATCTTGTGCTCTCCTACCCGCCTTCCTTCCTTTTTTAGGTTTTCACATGCTAAATGTGTCTCTACTAAACAGTTGTCCAGAAATTTGGACTTGAAAAGGAATGTTTCAGTGGCATATAAAAACAAAAGATTGCAGAGAAAACTGCCATAAGACATTTTATAAAACATGGCATAAAGTGGGAAAAGCATGAACATCTAAAACTAGATTTCCAGAACACAAAAGGAATCCCTTGCAATGAAGATTTTTATCTGAAATGGAAGATGACTTGGGGTAAGGGCACTGTACCATAATTCAGTCATTCTAAATTCAATTTCTTTGCTCTGACATTCTTACCATACATGACCCTGGCCAAGTTGTTTATGGCTCATGGTTCCAGAGTCCAAGATCTCTGAGGTGAAGAAAATACCTCTTTTCTCTTTTCCTTTATAAGGTCTTTTTGAACCTTGATCTTGTAGAACTGTAGACATATGCAGTGAACTGCAGTTACAATCTTAGGCTGCAAGAGACGGCTTTTTTCCTTCAAGCAGAGTACTGAAACTTTGCTGGAATTTGAACACACTACTGTGATATATGTGTTGACAGTAATTTTTCATAAATTTACTTCTTATCTTTCACATTATCCAAATGCATTGCTGTTGTGTGAAGTCATTAAATGAGTGTCAAAACATATCGAAAACAGAGAACATAATTCTTAACATTTTTCTGCCTGCTCAAATAGCAACATACTAATGCAGCAACATAATTTATGGATAAAAATATATACATGCATAAATAAAAGATCTCTCAACACTTAAAAAGCAAAGATGACAAATATTTCACTATGTGTAAAGAAGTAAATGGTTCTTCACAGTGTTTTGTAGTCCTCCATGAGTGTAACTATCTTGTGATGACCAAGATACCCATTATGTTGCATTACTTGTGATGACATTTCTTTCCAATATAAATATAAATAATTTTAATAAATTACTTTGATCATTGAAGATTACTGGTGAATTTTACTCAGGCTCTGCTTGAGCCTCAAAGGCCACTCTATCACTTATGATATCATGAAGCCCAAAGCAGAAGGCTCCTTAGGACTCCATTTATCAGCGAAATAAATAAATATCTAAACTTTTTGAAAAGGAACATCACAGTCATGCTTACTATCACAGCTACTAGATTGGCATTTGGTGTTAAGAACGCTACATATGTTGAGAATGAGTTCAGGCTATACTAAAGAATAGGAGCGTTGGCTGTATTTGGGCTAAGTAAGAAATTAGTCACAAGCTGTGAAGAGGCTGGGCTGCTTGATACCAGAGGTGTACTTTGCTTTGATCTATGAAGTCTTTCTTCTTCTGCCAGAGGGAAGAGCTGTATTCTGACACTGGATTTTACAATTTTCTTCATTGGGAAAAGATAGTCTTTGTGAATGGCAATCTTAAGTCTCACAAGAGCACAAATGGACCAAAATCTGCTTGTATTGGATCAACTGAGACTTCAAATATACAGTTAAATGGCAGTCTTGGAGGAGAAACTTGGCTGCACAGAAAGTGATGTGAATCAGGATCTGATTTAGGGAAACCACCTAATTTCATAGGAATTTGTTGTTGTACAACAGCCTCCATTCTTGAAGGAAATCCCCTGAAGGGCAGAAAGAAATGCAGTGTTTCTCTAAGGAAACATTGACATAAGTCAATGCGTGCCTTGCAGAAGAAACAGCTAACCCTGGAAGATGCGGGTGCACCCAGACCACTGGAGCATATATACCTATCCAAGCGCTGAGATGGACAGCTAGTGAGTTGAGAGCAGAAGCTGGCCATCACAGCCTTCCCATACCCAGCACTAAGACAGGCTCCCTGCATTGTGCTGCATTCTTGTCATTCAGCTGAACCAGTTTGGCTAGAGTTCGTTAGTGTATATAGTGCTGCACTGCACCTTGTAAACTTCACGTATACCTCTATTAACTACCTCAACTGCAGTTTGACCTTCTAAGTGGGACTGGTCTGGCTCAGATTCAACCTTCATATTAGTCACTATAATGAAAACTGATCTGGGTCCTCCCTTCTCAGAGTATAAATAGGCAGTCTGTAACCAGCATTGCAAGTTTCCTGTGTAGTCATCACTAACAGACAGAACAGCTGGTAAACTAGACTCCTGATGGCAAACATTGGTGATATCAAGTCTGTGCATGTGATGGTAGGCCACCTTCTCAGCCATCTTACACTATTTGCTTAAGAAGACACTGAACAGAGCATTTGGCTTCAACCATCACTACCTCTGATTTGGGGACACTTCACCTGGTCTGCTGTTGTACTGTGTTTATAGCCATTTGTTTCTGAATTCTCTATGTGTACTTTGGGAGCTCAAAATACAAGTAAATACAGGTTAAAATAGAAAATTTGATAAGGAGGAACCAAATGGAACTCTGTTTTTGCAATGAAGGAAAAACTGCCACCCATGTTGTATTATATTTTCTCAGTGTAAATGAACAGTTTTAACATATATTATTATGTATGCATGTCAATGGTTGTCAGCGATCCAGGGCCTCTCATTTTTCTCTAGATATAATACTTACTTTCATATCTCTTCAGTGACAGCACTCTCAAAGTCAAATAATGTATCACATAAAGATAGCCATTCTTCTCCCACATCCTCTCTTCTTCTTCTTCCCTCCTTCCTTCTCCTTCCCCGAAAAAAAAAAAAAAAAACAACCCACCCCAAACAAACAAACCAGGAAGAATACAGAGTAAAGCACCAATTAATGACAGACTCAAATTTGATTTTTCTGGAAATGTGAATGAAAGGGTTAGCCAGGGAAGGATTAGCAAAAAATCTGAGCGCTTGGTCTCTGCTGAGCTCATGTTGTCATTTCTGATTTCATTACTGAGTTTCTAGCAGAACAGTTGAACCTGCAAAATGTCCTTTCTCTCCCATTTGCTGAGCACAGTAAGCCAGCTGCCGTGACTGCTGAGGCAATGGGGGCTGGGGAACAGGGTTGCAGCAAAGAGGATTACTCCAGCTGCATCTAAAAACGTATGAATTCTTCAGAGAGACTGAGCAACAGGTCTTGCTTCAAAACAGGGCTTATTGGCTTTTCTAAAAAAACTCGTGACTCAGTGAAAAGCTCAAACACTCATAGGAAGGAAAGAAACATGTTTATAGTCTTCATATGAGTAGTCTAAGAACAATTCTGTCCATAAATACTTATTGAAAAAAATACACATAGAGACTGAAAGCTTATTTTGCAGATGAAACCTTTCCTGTCAGTTTTGTTCCCCCCGCCAATGAATAATTATGCAATTTCTTTGGCTTTCATTTATTATGATAGTACCAGTTATACTTTTACTGAGTGAAATCAGCCTTCTTTGACAAGTGCATATCTGCATTATTTCCTTTAAGAGACACCACAATGCAAGAGCAAGTTCTTCATTTTCAGTGGCAGTTGATACTGCTTGCTGCATCAGAAGGCAGAGGAACTTGGAAGCATCACACCAAGGTTTACTACTATTTACAGTTTCACTGACTATGCAACAGTATTAGCAGCCTTTTCCTTCTGGGAAAGAAAAGCTGCAAGTTACCAAATTCTATTCTATTCTATTCTATTTTATTCTATTCTATTCTATTCTATTCTATTCTATTCTATTCTACTATCCTATCCTATCCTATCCTATCCTATCCTATCCTATCCTATCCTATCCTATCCTATCCTATCCTATCCTATTGCTCTATTGCAAGAGTTCTTGCTCTATTCCCAGTGACATCTAAATCATTTTTTCAAATAACTGAAAGAGCAAACATCCCCTAAATCAACAGCTGAATTTAGGGTTACAATATGATGATTTGCAAAGTCATTTGTTTTTTGCCCTTCCAAAACGCAAGATGGTAAGCCAAACTCTAGCCTCCATCTTTGGAAGCTTCTAGCTTTGGATTTTCCTCTGCAATCTGCTCTAGGTGACACTGCTCTATCAGGGGGTTGGACTAGATGATCTCCAGAGGTCCCTTCCAACCCCTACCATTCTATGATTCTGTGACCACTTTTTTAAATTTGAAAGAGTATCAGTGGGAATTTTTTGTGTGCCTCCCCTGACCCCATCCACACATCTATAAATTTTTGTTTGAAAAGGAATGAAACATATTTTTTAATCAGCTAATTACTTATCTGCAGCCTGGAGTAATCTGGTAACCAAACTCATCTTACTTCTGTGTTATCACCTAAATGGAATGCTTTTCAAAAATGAACAATAATAGGAGAATTATGTGCCAAATTTTACTTTAAGACAAGATGGATTCCTTTCTTTAATGAGATGAACCAGTATTTCATTGCATAAATAAGATTACTCTTTAAAATGGATAGGACATATTCTGCTACTAATTATAGATGCAAATCAGGAAACAGTATATTGACCTAAATAGCTTTTATTCCTTCTACAACTTGAATATGCTACTGCTATAATCTCTTCAGATTAAATCTCTTCATTTTATCCAACCTATTTAATGTTATAAGGAATTTTATCTGACACTGCCACAATTGAAAAGAGAGATGATTGGATTGAAAGCCCAGGGGAAAAAAAAAAAAAACAACAAAACCAAACTGCATGCATATGAAGCTTTGCAGGGCTTTATGAAGCTTTGTGCAGCTCGCCTGCTTAAGCTTTATACTGACATGGCAAGCATGGCTTTTCCTCCTGGACGAAAAGCCTAATGCCCAGTTTCCTGTTTGCCTGTCCTGGTTTCAGCCAGGATGGAGCTAGTTTTGTCTTCAGCAGCTCCTGTGTTTTGGATTTAATGTGTGAGAAATGGCTGATGTTGTTGGTTGCTGCTAAATGATCGAGGACATTTTGATGTTTCCCAGGTTTTGCTAATGTGCAGGTGCAAAAACTTTGGAGGGGTAGAGCCAGAATAGTTGATCCAAACTGGCCAAAGAGAGTATTCCACATCATAGATGTCATGCCCAGTATAAGTGAGGGTCAGCCATTGCCTCCCTTACTGTTCCTATTGTTCCTTCTTGTTCAGTTCATGTTCTGTTCAAGTTCCTTTCTTGTTCCCTTATTTTCATTGGATTTTTTTTTTCCTATTTGTTTGGGCCTCTTTGTTTGTTCATTTGTTCAATTAATTGTTCTTTTGCTCACTCTGTCTCTCTGGAACTTGCTGTTCTGGGAGAGCTGTGGGGGAATATCCCTGTTCCCTGACTGCGGCTCGGGACGGGCTGTATTGGTCCTCGGGTGGTGAGAAATTGTGCATCATTCATTTTATAGATATTATTATCCTTACATATTATCATCATCATTAATATATTTTTATCTTATTCTTTGCTGTCCTGGTGAACTCTTTTTACCTCAATCCATGAGTTCTCTCTCTCTCCCTTATTCTCCTCCTCACCCCACTGGGGTGGGGTGAGCAAGTGGCTGCGTGATACTCGGTTACCATCTGAGGTTAAACCACAACATTGCGTTAACTCATGTGGGTATTTCTGCTGAGCTGCTTTAGTTTTTTTAGCAGACCAGCCTCTCAAAGTGAAAGATTAAACCTTTTCTCCTGTTCCTATGACTTTTAATCTTGAGAGAAACAGAAATCAAAGTTATTGAAAAGGCAACATGAAGAGTCACGTCTAGCAATGGAAGGTAATAACCAAGTATAGAAAGCTTTAGATATTGACATGATTTGACGTTATTTCTGTTCAAAGGTGGCTTAATCAAAGATTTCTGTACAAAAAGGATCCAAACTTTGAACAACTGGGCTGGGTTTGCTGCCAGCAAACAACATAACAGAGTGCTGCTGCTGCTATCAGCCCTTAGGAAAGGAAAAGCAGAAAAAAGACAAAAAGGAAAAGTTCTCGTCCTTCTAATGAGCTTGGCATGTGAACATGCATGTCAGAGAGATAACCCACTCCAAATCTTAAATTTTATCTTAACGAACACAAGCACTCTGGCCTTGTTTCCATATGGGGTTAAACATAGGCCTGTCTGAAGGTAAACACTACTAATCAAATGTCAGTATTTTGATAGGTTGTGCCTTCTGCAAAAAGGCTGAGGAAGAGAAACTAGTACCTGCCTTAACAGTCACTATCCATTTGAGCCTCAGTACTGCCTGTCAGCTACCAAGGAGAGGCCCAGAAAAAAGAGAAAAGCTCAGGAGTACTTAGCTCAGAGCAGTAAAAACAAATAGCCAAACAAAAAACCCAGGCAGAAATTCTTAGCTTTTGTGGGGAGAATAATTCACATCAACAAAAGGTTGTTCTGAAGCAAAGCTGATGGCCCTCAGTCTTGTTGCTTTTTGTTTCTTCTCTTCTTGTTCTGAAGTATATCTTGTTACAAAGATTTCTCTCATCTAAACTGCTTCATCGTGTGCACCAACTCCATGTCTTGCCTGTTCATCTACCGCTGCCCAAGTTCCTTCTGTGTGGGCATCCCAGGGAATGTGCCAACAGCATTTAATCAGAAACTTCTATCAGAAATAGTATGGCCAGCAGGACTAGGGAAGAGACCATCCCCTTCTAGTTGGCACTGGTGAGGCCACACCTCAAATTCTGTGTTCAGTTTTGGGCCCCTCACTACAAGAAAGACATTGAGGTGCTGGAGCATGTCCAGAGAAGAGCAATGAAGCTGGTGAAGGGTCTGGAGAACAAGTCCTGTGTGGAGCAGCTGAAGGAACTGGGGTTGTTTAGCCTGGAGAAAAGGAGGCTGAGGGGAGACCTTACCGCTCTCTACAACTACCTGAAAGGAGATTGTAGCAAGGTGGGTATCAGTCTCTTTTCCCTAGTAACAAGAAGTTTAGATTGGATATTAAGAAAAATTATTCACTGTAAGGGTTGCCAAGCATTGGAACAGGATGCCCAGGAAAGTTGTTGAGTCCATGGAGGTATTTAGAAGATGAGTACATGTGGTGCTTGTAATTTAGTGGTGGACTTGGTAGTGTTAGGTTAACAGCTGGACTCAGTGACCTTAAGGGTCTTTTCCAACATAAACGAGCCTATGATGCTATGATTCTTGTACAACTGCTGAAGTGAAAACTGGAACTCGTGTCTCTTCTTTCTGTTCAGGAGCAATGATTTCTGTGTCCCCTTGGTTAATCCTTCAGCCTGCTTCTCCTGCTTAAAAATCTGTCAGATGACACAAACACCAGAAACACTCTACTTTTCCTTGGAGTCTAAAATTACATCTCAGGCTGTAGCTGAAAATTAGGAGATTGTTATGTGGCTAAGAAAAAGCCAACTTGTGGCTTTACTAGTTGCTCAGACAGATTCCCAAAAGTTGCTGGCTTTCCCTCTCTTCCCAGAAATTCCCAGACACTAGTGACTTCTCCAACTTGTCAGGGGCTACAAAACAGTAGTTAGATGATGAACAGTAAACCATTGGAAACCAATGCTTTGCAACAGCATTTATCTGGTATTTGTTCTGCCTACAATATTTTTTTGTATGGCCCTGCAATTTTCTGTTTGTATCTGATCAACCTAGGCTCCAGATGCAACTTTAGATAAAGGTGTGTCTCTCTACATCACCCACATTGCTGAGTCTGTGCCTATTTCTCTGACATCTGTCACACAAGGCATTTGAACATTGATCTACAGAGCGGGTAAATTGACTGCGTCTTCTCTTCACCATTGCTAATTTGTTTCCTTGTTTGTTTGGGGTTTTTTTACAGCCTTGTTACTATTTCTCATGTTGCTGCTGGACTGCTGCACATCTGGAGAGCTGTCATCTTCTTGGCCCATGCAATTGCAATCACATTATTTCTCCGCCCAGTCTGAACCCACTCTGGTTCTGTCAGCAGTAGCTCACAGAGAGCTGTGACTAGGGTGTTTGGCAGGGGGAGGTTAGTGCAGATTACTTGTGTATTAGGCCAAGCAGAGCCTAACACAGCCTTAATGGCATGTTGTCTGAGATGGGGGAAAGCAGTTCTTCCTCTTGGCAGGCTGACAGTGAGCTCTATGCATGTTATAGCAATGAAATGAAAGCAGTGTGAGAGGAGAGTCAGTGAGGGCATTAGCTCATCTGAACTACACTTGAAGAAATCAAGAACAGTTAATTTAGGCCTTTACCCTGTGCTCTGCTACATTTGGTCTCATGGCTCTGAGACTTCGAAAGTCTGATCAGAGTTTCCAGGAGTGTTTCCACATAAAGTGTCTCCTTTCTGTGCTACATGCATGGCAATTTCACCATGAAGGGGTTAAATATGCACAAATGCCACTATAGTGACCACAGTGACGTGGAAGACAAGGTATAATTTCATCCTAATTTGTTTTCACAAAAGACTCAAAGAGATGCTGCTTGATACTACTGAGGCCAAATTTGGTATGTGCAGCCACAACTCCATAAATGTTTGCAATAAATAATCCAATTTTAATTAACATGGGATATAAAAACTCTTATTAAATCTAAATTGAATACATGTTAGGGAACTTAAATTTGTAGCGTTGCCCAATACAAACTGCCAAAAGTGGCAGCTTCAATCCCATTACTCCAAGTTTTATCACTACGCTAAAACGGACCTGCTAAATGACTCTTTTGGGTAATGCATAATGCCATAAAATGAAACACTGATTTATTACTTAAATAAAAGACATCAGAGATCATCAGGGTGTTAAACATCAGGGCTGGCTTGTTTTGCAAACTGTATTTAATGGCAGACCCAGCTGGTACTCCTAAAATGGAACTCAAACAAATAAACAACCTTTTTGTCTAAATGAAGGCAGTCAAAAGCAAAGGTGGGCTACCACTCTTTAGAGTATGGGATTTCAAATTTTTTTCACAACTTGGATCAGGTGGTAATGGAACAACTATATCTACCACTGCCACTGGTGACTGAAAATATGGTATCTTCAGTAAACAAGAACATTGTTTATACAGATCACCTCCTGGGACCAGCGGTTTAAGAAAACACCATGTCTGCAGCATTATTGCTTTCAGTTCACTTGCTGCTGTTCTTTATCATTGCTGTTTTGTGCCAGCTTTGCTAGCCAGATATGGGACTGATTTCTAAAGATTCAATTGCAACTCTCCCATTGACATCAAATGGAGCATAAGCGGGAATGACAACACTTTCCCTTTTATGGCTGTTGTATTTTATTTTCCCCTCCTAGAGTCTGTGCAGAACTGTGGCAGATCAAGCATCAATCCTCCATCAGCTCTGCATTTGAGAAGGAAGAGTAATGCATACAATATATGACATTCCTGGAATATAATTACTTTTTCTCCAAGTTCTGGAAGTTAATGATGATAATCAATCAGGCTAGGTTTTTGGAAGGATTACAAGGGCAAGGTAGGTGACCCCAGAAATGTCTCAATTTTTAATTTTTATTTTCTTGTATGATCGCTAACTTAGGCAGTGTGCAGAATCTGAGTTTCTTAGCTGTGACACCATGTAGGAACCTGATCTATTCCACCTTTTTAAAAAAATCCTCCATCAGATGGCAGCAAGGTACAGGCTTTTGTGAAATCAAAACAGGCAGACAGGAGTTTTGCCTTTGTATCTAAGGAAGTGTCAACAGTTTAGATTTTTAGATGAGCTTTTTTTTTTTTTCCTGTCTGTTTGAATAGCAAAAGGGTGGATAATTTACTGCCCTGTTACATCAGATCTCCAACCTGTGTATTGGTGAATGTGTTTCGAGCATCCTGCAACTCTAGTTAATCAGGAGCTGTAGGTGCCTTGTCAGGTTTGTAGCCCCTGCGTTTGTCTTGCATAAGGAGGGCAGCAAGGAACGACCAGGTGGCTTCCCAAGGAGGCTCAGCCTTGGTCTCCTGGCAGCTTTCTTTGGAGCAGCTCTCCCTGTGGCTATGTGACATTGCTTGCAGTACAGCTGGGGGTCCCTCTGCAGTGTGTTTACATCCCTCCAGAGGCCCCATGGCCCTCTGGAGAACCGCTTATCAGTTTCTCTTCTCTGTACTTTAGAAATGAAAGCTTGCCCTCCTTGGTGCTGCCAGTCAAGCTTGCAGTGGCTGCCTGACAGTGTTTTAAAGACAACATGTGTTCCTAAAAACTGTTAGCTCTGGGCCCCAGGGCTGAGGAATCAGGCACAGTGAGTTCAAAGCCTGCTGAGATGTCTCTTGTGACTGTCCAGACACTGATTACTGGAAAACTGCACTCTTCACCCATGAAAGGTCAGTGGGTAATTGGTGTGGCACTATATCTGACAGGTTGCACTGAACAAATAAAGGCAGGAGGTCGGACCTACAGCACAAGGTGAGAACTTCTCTTGTGTCATCCTCTGACACTTCTTGCTCTGCCAGTAATATATCTTGACTATCCATCTCTTGCCCTCTGCCACGCTGCCCCATGTCAGTGCTGGGACTCAATACTCATTCCCCAGGCTTCCTTCAACATTTTTCTTTTGCTCTGCTTTCCTGTTGGCTTTCAACAGCTGTCTCAAATCACATTGTAACTTCTCTGAAATAAAGACTCTGTGCAGACCCTGAGAAGCACTTGTGCTTGCTGCTGCACAATAACCACAAACTCCAGTAAAAATACAGAGTTTCTGCTTCCTTTGTAAAACACAGATTTATTTCATAAACAAGGACAAAATGATTACCTACTACTGTGCAGAAGAAGTTGTCTGTGGCAGGTGGGAAGGAGACAACTAGAGGAGAAGGAGGCTGGCTGGAGGCTGGCTGGAGCAGCAGGCAGTATGCTTCAACAGCCTGCTCCCTCCCTGGAGCAGAAGAAAGAGCTCCAGGCAGATTTTGACTCTCAGATTCTTAATATGTTTCCTGGGCTTCTCCAGCAGTAGCATGGAAACACCTTGTCAGGATGATTTCTCAGTGTGACACAGCGTAAATGGCAATGAAATCTGTTGTGGGTGTATGATGTGCCAGTCCGATGTGTGAGCAAGAGTCACGCTCTAATAAATTATTACCTGACATAGTATTTCCTCAGATAATATGAACTGGAAGACTGAAGCTCAAAAGGCCTGTGCGGACCACATAAAAATCAACCCTTGCATTTTTATCACAACAATGGTCTACATGACTTTTCTGCACCACATTAATAAATTTTCGTGTTTCTTTAGTGGTCTCCATGTTCTATAAATTTCTTTTTCAGTATTCCCCACAAGGCAAAAATACTGTATAGCAACCACTGCCAGAAGAGCTCCAGTCTTTGGAAGTTGCTCAGCCACACACCGTCTAAGTTGTGCTGGGCAGAGGACACCAAATTGTCCCTTTAGTCCTAGAGAAGCTGAGGGGCATAGAATCATAGAATAGTTTGGGTTGGAAGTGACCTTTAAAGGCCATCTAGTCCAACCACCATGCCATGAGCAGGGACATCTTCAACTAGATCAGGTTGCTCAGAGCCCCGTCCAGCCTGACCTTGAATGTCTCCAGGGATGGGGCTTCTACCACCTCTCTGGGCAACCTGTTCCAGTGCTTCACCACCCTCATTGTAAAAAATTTCTTCCTCATGTCTAGTCTGAATCCCCCCTCTTTTAGTTTAAAACCATTACCCTTTGTCCCATTGCAGGAGGTCCTGCTAAAAAGTTTTTCCCCATCTTTCTTACAGGCCCCCTTTAAGTACTGAAAAGCCACAATAAGATCTCCCCGGAGCCTTCTCTTCTCCATGCTGAACACCCACAAGCCTATCTTCATAAACACGTGGAGAGGTGCTCCATCCCTCTGATAATTTTTGTGGCCCTCCTCTGGACAGTTCATCCCACTTCTGCTGCTGCTCTTGAATGCCCTAAGCAACTTACTTTCTTTCATGACTCTGGAAATACATACATACACACACAATGAATGCCAATGAATTTACCATTGCTCTTATCCACCAATAATTTAGAATTTATGGTGCTTGCTTGGAAAGTTTTCCATAAACAGAAAAAATGTTTGCTATAAATAAGCAAAAATAGTTTGTTAGACATGCAGAGTCTTCTCATGCATGCTTTCTAACACACCTAGCATATTAATCACCTTCAAAGACATGTTACTATACATTGGTTCCCTGTGAACAGGGAGATGAAGAAAAAAATTCTCAAACCCATAAGCCTGATTATAGGTTCCTAATTCCTGTTCTTGGGTCTTTTCTTTTTCTTTCTTTTTTTTTTTTTTTTTTTTTTCCAAATATGCTGAATTCAGCTGAGAATTACATTCAGAAGTACAAAGAAGGAAAATGTTTGCATCTCAGTAGGAAATGTCTGAAAACATGTTAAAGATCCACAAATCAGCAACACAAACAAAAAAATCCACAGTATTTACAATCTGGCCACTTTGGGGGGACCTGATGTGTGTTTTTTGAAGGTGCTGCATTGATAAATCTTCAAGTGCCAGTTCAACTGAGAATCCTGGCCAAAGAATTTATCTTTCTTTCAGAAGAACTTACCATTCCTTTTGAAAATGTTACCTTTCCAAAAGCGCAGTGCAGCTTGGAATGGCAGGAGGAGTTTGTTTTTATTACCAGCTTTTCTCATACACAATCATTTCAGTGTGCAGAAAGATATTTCCCTTTTCCTGCAGAGATCCTTTTGCATTCCAATAGCACTGAGACAAGATTAGCAGTTTCCTAACAGAAAGAGAGTTTTGCTAATACTAACCAAATACCCATAGTGATCAAAAGTGGGAAAGATAGTACTTGGAATTGGATTAGTACACAAAAGCCATTATTAATACCTACAGCCTGAGGTATGTGTTTCCTGACCATCCCTAATGTGAGAAGAGCAGCCCCTCTATGCACTGGTTATTATGAGCAAAATCAGCACACATTTACTGTCTTGTAAGTACCATAGAAAGCATATGTACCATTCAAGTAATGCCTAAATTTGAGAATTACCAAGCCAACTCATTTCATTATAACGAAAGGGCAGAAGAAAAAAATCTGAATAGAGAGCTTTCAGGGTGAAAAGAAGCTACAGTCTGCAGAAATAAACATTCATGTGAATTTATAAACACATATTGTAAATCAGTAATGAGATTCTATGCTGTCTGTATTTTCCCTATAGGTTTATAATAAACACTTCTCATTCATATTTTATTCTTTATCTCCAACAAACCATTGTGATGTTGTCCACTAGGGGCTGATGACATTTGAATATATGGAGACAAAACTGATACAAAAAAAAAAGAGTGTGTAAAGAAAAATACCCCACTGTAATACGCTATCACAGAAGTAGAAACATATGGAACTATATCGTACTCAAAACTGTTTGGATAAAGTAAGCATTTCACTGGATGGCTGTAATTTCTTTATTCAGGACTGTCAGACTGAAATGTCAGTTATGGGAATACCTACATTTATTTTGAGAATACCAGTTACATTCCCAATCTCTGATTTTTAAAGAAAGAAATCTCTCCCATCATTATTTTACCTCTTATTCAAACATCTTCAGTCTTTGAATTAAACCAGCAGCAATCTAGGTGACACAGAAGGCAGAATTCTCTCTCAGACCAGAAAAGTACTTAGAGATTAAGGCACTAAATTCCTATGCAAGCACTTCAGATCCTTTTCATTTCAGTAAAATACTCCAAATCAGAGCTCTACCCACTTCTTGAGCTAGAAAACAACCCATGAATTACTACTAATTACAATGGGTAAGTTCTTAAACAGGAATAAATTACCCAAACACAAGCTGTGGAGCAGGGCAGGGGCCTGTTTTAGAAACTTGGTGTGTTCTCAGGAACCCATGTAGATCCTGGTAAATGCAGGGTACCAATACAGAGGCTGTATGCCTGTTTATCTTCTCTCATGTCACATTCATTCCCCTCCAGAAACAAGCTTCCAGCCTGCAGCTGGTGTATGATCTGTTCCTCAAAAAAATCTCTCCTAGTCTGTCTGGCACACCACCTCCATATCATGTCCTCCCTTGATTGATTTCCTATCATTTACACATTGCTTTCAAGCTCTCATTTCCAGCATCTGATCTTTGTTTTTAAAAACAAGAAACCTCTTGTTCACAGAGCATATGCTGCCTGCGATCAACAGTCAGTTCCAGAAGTGCATCCAGAAAAACAATAGTGGAACAAGGTGTGATGGACTCGCAGGAAATGCTCCTTCCTCCTGTCCTGGTATGTGCACTGGCAAAAGGAGAGCATCAATATATGATCTGAGGGGAGAGAGAGGGGGAAGGAGGGATGAAGGGAGGATGAACAGCTTACATAAGGACTTAGAAGCTGGTGGGAGAGGAATTTATTTGGTATCAGCCTTTTCAGGAACTGACCATCATCTTAATAGCAGGTTTTACCAGGAGTAATTTCCAGCTCACAGTTTTGATTTTTTCCTGACCATCTATGTTTCTAAAGTTATTTTCCAGACTATATTGAACCCTAAGCCTATTTTCATTTCCTCATTTCCTTCTACTCTCAACATTATGCTCCTTACAGTCTATCTGCCTAACCTCTTCACAAAGTCAGGGAGCAGAGTCTCCAATTTTTCCAAGGACTGTCCCTAGCCAGTTAGTTATCAAAAACGAGCACACCAAACACGAACATTTACAAGACTGATACATTTACAATAAGGGTAAAAATGAATAAGAGGGGAAAAGTAATTTGGGTGAGAGAGAGTGAAAAGGAAGGCAGTTGAAGACATTTAATTACTTCTTTATTGTCTGAATTAACATGCCAGCAATGGTTTCAGCCTATTTTTCTTGAGCTGAGAGACAGTTTGTTGCATGTCCTGTCCCCATAAATATCTCCAGCACGGAAATAGAATGCCTTGCAACTGCAAAAGGCGATTACTCTTATAACATATGCATAATGAAATCTGACTGCATTATCTTTTTGTCCTTAATAAGACTAGTTTACATTTTTGCAATTTGTGAATGCATTTTCTACCTTTAAGACATCTATTTACATGCTGCATTTTTTAAAAAAGAGGGAGGACGAAAAGAGGAGTAATACAGGTCAAGTACCCAAAAAATATATTCAGGATGGAATTATGGCATTGCTAATTAAGCTGAAGACAAAAAAGGAAGAAAGCATTTATATGAGGACACGCCTTCCTCTCTAAATCATAGAGGAGAAGGCTCAAGAAGTGGTCAGCCTCTGACACTTCTGGCAAGGGCCAGCTCTCTGGAGAATGGAGCTGGACATGCTGAAGCAACACCAAGCACTTGTGCCTATTGTCTAACTGATAAGACTGCCCACCAGAAACATGGTTTGAGCCTGACAGCTGTGCTGTGGTGATGCCCTGGGAGATTAGAGAGTATCTGCAGTTCCCAATAAAGTCATCGGCTTGTAGAAATATATAATAAATTTTGTAAGTGCACAATCATCTCTCTCTCTCTATCTCTCTCTCTCAGCCTTCAATGAATCTTACTGTGAGTCTTTTACTGAATATTGTAAATAAGTATGGTTGTGATATTGGATCTGGTTCAGCAATTCTTGTGTACTTGTAGTCCAACAGTATGGACTTGCACAAGTTTTTAAGTGAGTTTAGTGGGAGCACTAAACATTCAGACAGGGTTGTTGATTCAATTCAACATGAACAATTCTTCAGCATCTATGAATAGACATGAACACATTAGTTGAAATAATGCATTTCTGTTTGGTCATAAAGAATTACAGGTATTCAGATAACCCATTTAATTTAGGTAATTAGCAAATTGTCTTTATACGCTTAAATAGATGGATGGTTTAGCAAAAACTTCAATCTCAGCAGCTGATGCTCACTGTTCTACTGAGTCACATTGAGTCCTGTTTCAATGTCAGAATGATGGAACATGCAACCCATTAAGCTGTCAAAAACATGAAGTGTCGAATATAAATAGATGTTTTTAGTATCACAGGTGCTGCTGAATTGTCTGGAGAGATATTATTCAAATTTGCAGATAATACTCCATCCATACTATCCAGAGATCATGTTCTCTGTTGTATCTGGAAAGCCCTGTCCTGGAAATCATTACTAAGACTGGTTTCTTATGGGAAAGGAAAATTTGTGCAATCTGAGATTGGTCTCTCTCAAGCCTACATATGTAACCCACCTGTACCCCAAAAGAAGGGCTTCATGTTACTAGATTATGTTTGGTACATTGCAGTCTTTTACTCCTCCTAGTGCCGTCTCAGGCAGAAGAGATTATTTACTCTGGGTCATATACATATTTATACCATCGTGGTGCCTGACTTCTTTGTTCAAGTGTGATACAAACCCATGGGCTAGGATAGGACACTGCAAGTCAAAGAATAAATTGTGGATATAGCAACAAAAAGTATTACTACTAAGAAATGATTGTACTCTACATTTCTTTAGTTTTCAGGACCTGAAGTATCTCCTACAAACCATGCTGGACATATGAAAAGGTTTAAAGTAGCCACAGTCATTCATGGAAGAATTATCTTCAGGATGAAGCAGCTCATGGTCTTTGCAAACAGTTTTGCACTGCTTTGAAAAACCTCGATAAAGTGCCGGGACTGCTGGGCTTTTTTCCTCTTCCAGGTTCTTATCCACTCTAGAAACTAGAAAATACACAGCTCAGTTCCCCCAGCCCTGGATCTAAGTCTTCATTGTGCTTCCTGATAATCACAGCATGAAGTTTTAATAAAGACCTTAAATTTAATGACTCTCATTTAAGTTGATTAAATATCGTCATCCTAATTCTACACTGTACGTAGGAGACAATTGATGCAGATAATCAGAACTATTTGTTCTGACATCTAAGCTAAGACAGTGACAAAGCTGGTACCAGTGTCCCCCAGCACAGTATCACCGATCTTCTTGGCAATGCCTCCTTTTCATCTGGCATAGCAAATGAACAGTAGCCAGTAAAATAGGAATCTTATTTTACGAAATGTGATAAACTTGGCCATAACCTCAGTATGAAAGCAAAAATCATAAATTAAAGCCATGCTGACATATTCATCTTGAGTTTTGAAATTTCGGATTTCATCCAGACAACTCTTTAAAGGAATTGTAAGTAGAATAAAGAAAAGCAACTGACATCCTCAACAGTCTTATCAATAGAGATTGTACAAGAAATGGTGGGATCAGACATGGATTAAATGAAAAAAGCAAGAACATGGTTATTATTTTTCTTTTCACACTGCCTAAGAACATACTGTCTTTTCATTACATTGTAATTATTGCAATGATACAGTTTTTAAAAAAGTGCTGTAGTAGCATCTGAAATCAGAAAGTAGAACTGCCAGTAATGAGAAAGCCTGTCTTTTACTCACAGAGAATGAAAGCAAAGAGTACATAAATGATGGATGGAGGAAAAATAGATTGCATTTTTAAAGTTGTTGTTGTTGTAATAAGTGCTATTAGTAACAGAGACAAGCATCTTCTAAATAATGACCTTAGCTAAAAGTCCAGCTAGTACAAGCAGATGGTTACACCCACATGGAAGCTGACTACAGTTTGGATTTTCCAAGGCAAATCTGACTGCAGGACTGGGACATAGCTGACAGAGGACACAATTCAAGCTGTGACAGTTCACCACATTCACATATTTCATCCATATTTTGTTTGTGCCTTTGGGTCCTAACACTTTTGCATCATTCAGTGAGTGTTGTGGCAATCTGTTGAAATCTTTTGAGTGCTACTGCAATATCAACAACTGCTGCTACTAAATAACTTTAAATCATGTTTATATTGCAACTCCAACAAGTGCCTGTGTGTCTAAGTATCGTTACCCTAGTAATTTTCAGAGTCTAATACTGCATAAACTTTTGTAATAACACTAGCTTGCTGCTACACAATCCAAAAGGCCCCAAATGTTATATTAATTAATATAGGTTTTTATGACATTCTTTTTAAAGATAGATCCTTCTAAATGAAATATTAGCTCAGTGTTTTAGCTCTTTGAATCTTTTATTCCTGAGGGTCTGACTTTAACTGTCCTCTCAAAAATTGTAAAGTTAACTTGAGTGACATTGCTGAAATACACAGCTCCTCTGTGATTCCTCTGGATTAAGTATGATTCAGGTAGCTGCAGTTTGGCCTTTAGTAACCTACAACAGTTTTTACCCCAAGTGAAAACATGCTTTACAATTCCTCTGGGAGGGCAAACATTATGTACACCGCACGTGTTCTAATTTAAATGACAATAAAGACTCTAGATTATATGACAGTACAAGGGTTCAAGACTTTAGTTCCCCAGGACATTTAGTTAAAAGGACACATGCCCTAGTTTGGAAATCCTAAAAGTTGTTCTGGCATCTATATGCCATTAGTCTTTCAATTTCTCAAAATCATTTCATACATTGTACCTAAAGATTCTTCAGGGATTTAATTTATCCTATGACTATACATACATGTTCATTTATTTTTCCATAGTTTTCTTTGGCATGTGCTTCCATTCTCAACACTCACTTTCAAAAATAGGTGATTTGTTTAGTGAAAAAAAAAAATCCTTTTCTTCCTCTCCTTACCAGTCCAATATACATGGCCCAGAGAAACATAGGTAACTTCTCTCTGACTCATACTTCATAACCAGCTGTGAAGCCTATGGCTGTTTAAATGCTTATCCAAGTTTGATCCGTGTTTCCCTGCTTCTGTTCATGAAGAATATGCTCAGGTATAATTCAGAGCCTATACATAATTACAGAGCGGCTCTTTGTCACTGCAGAATGAGGTGCACAGATGGACACTATAATGGAAATTAGCAGCCTGTCCATGATTGATGACTGGGTAAAGAGCCCAGCCTCCCTATATTCCCTCACTGGAGTATCGGTGCTCTCAGCCCAATCCAGCAGAAAAGAGAGCACACAGCATTTCAATGCCCACATTATCAGGTGGTCCTGAGCAAGCAAATCTCCTGAGTGAAAGAGGACATCCCTATATAATCAGTTTTCAGACCAGAATTGTTTTTAGGTAGAAAATCCCACTCTCTCAGAGAAACATACAGCAAGAAGCACTTAAGTGCTGCTTTCAGCTCTTCTTTTTGCTTCAGTAACATAGACAATTTTCAGATAAATGAGCCTTCTTAAATGCAGAGACAGCAGTCCTGTATTTACTTAACTCATGTTACTAAAGATAATTTGAACATGGGGTCTGGCCGTGTTCATGGTTCATCAGACCCAGCACACAGTGCTGAAACTCCTGTTAATTCTCCGAGAAAGTCATCAGGCTCCATTTTGATCAGATGCCTAATGAGAAAGGTTTGTCACGCCCTCTGAAAAATACAGGGCAAGCCTTACAGGTTTCTAAAATCTCGTTTTTACTTCCTTCCTTTCTGATTCTCTGCTGCAAGGATCTCAGTGCCACTGCTTAGAAATAGATGAAGGGGAGAGGAGGCAATGCAAGTGTGAGCTGGCTCGAATCAACACCTGCTTCACCATAGCCAGATCAGCATGCAGGGACCACGCTTCAGCCGGGGAAGTGCAGACTAATACACAGCGCCAAGGGATGCTGAGACAGGTGTGTTAATGAACCTGCACTGAAAACATCACACAGGGATCCATTTTCTTTAAACAGAGAAAGAAACAGAATGGATGAAAATGAGTGGTAAAAAGATGAGGAGAAAAATAATTTATATCAGCCTCCTGAGATCAAGTATGAGAAAAAGAATGCACATGCTTAACAAATGAGTGAATTTAAAGGCATATTATTTTTGCTGTCAATCTTTTGCCCTTTGATAGGTATCAAATGGCAATATTGAGTCTAATCAGTATGGGCTGGAACTCTTTATTGTCTGAAGTGATGTGCCTGTACTCCTGCTTTTTTTGAACAATAACTAGGGAAGAGAGCTTCTGAGAAATGTATGATCATTTCTGCCTTGTTTGAAAGAGACTGTGACTGTTTCTTACTGTCAGTTTTAGTTTCCTCATGCTGAAAGACTAAAATTTTACTGTTTCCAGCTCTTGGGACCTTATCATTAGTCTTTTGACTGTGTAAAAGATTCAGCTTATGCAGGTAAAGAAATATGTAGAAATTTTAGATTCTCTCCCCGTCCCCCCTGCCCCCCTTCCCCAACTTAAAAAAAAAAAAAATAAAAAACCTTAAAAAGCTCCTAGCTTCAATGACAGAATTGGAAAATTTTTGAAAACATGAGATGCATACTCAGAAACTAGAAGGTAGTGAAAGGAACCTAGCTTTAAAAAAAAATCAGTCCCATGATATATTATAAATACCTGTAGTTGCAATATTGCAATATGCTAATTTGAATGACAGAATAAAAATGTTTATGCTATGTGTATGTAGAAACAAATTTAGAGAGTATACTTTCATTAAGCATCTATATGTACTGTATTGCTACGTAACATCAGATCTTTGCCCTGTGGGAATTTTTCAAAGCTTTTTCTAAAGCTGATGGCTATCCCAAATGGAATTTATTTCTTCTATACATTGAAACTGTAATAAGGCATGTTTGTACTCACTGTTGTGAAACTGTCATCAGCAAATATTGCATACAAAAAAATCCCAAACCTACAGCTAATATGATGCTTAATACCATGAACACTAATTAGAATGTAATTATTACGGCTGCTGCTCCATCTACTTAGGATAAATTAATAACTGGCATTAAATATATAATGTCACAAATTTGGAAATTGCCTACATAATTGCTTTTCTCAGAGTTCATCAGTACCATCTAAAAATTGAAAAAGAAAACTCACAAAGGCTGTGGAATTCACTAAGTTAACATTTCCTATCTACTACCCAAAATAATGTTTAAATCCCTTTGTGCTGCCCAAATCTTTTAAAAGAATATCTGAAAAATGATAAAACTTCTAAATGAAATGCAATGCAACAAGTGATGAACTATGGCTAACCATTGCTTTAGTAGACTAATCCTATAAAAACAATTTTTCTAGAGTGCTCGGTTATTATTTGCTTACTCCTATTTATAATCACATGGCAAAATTAAACGCAGAAATAATTTTTGCAGTATTTCAGCAAAGAAGAAGTAAATTTGTTCTGATTCTGAGATGTGCCCTGTGATGAGGAGGACAGGTATGGCAAACAGGTCTGTATATTCTCTTGTATCTCCTGAACACTGGACTGGTAGATGGGTTTGTGCTCACAGCATCATAAATTAAAGCTGCTCCAGAGACTGTTGCTCACATCTCCCTTTGAAGCTCTTCCAAAGCTCCAGTTAAATCTCCTTCAATTCTGCTCCTGCCAGGCTCATTTGCAGGCTTCAGAGAGAGCAGCAGGGAAGCAATACAGACCTCCTAAGATCTTCCTTCTAATACTTCTGTCCTATGGCCTTTCCCTCTAAGCATGGCCTAAAACTAAGATCCTGTTTTGAGAAGAAAATGTGAGTTCTCTGTATCAAGAAAGATAACAAAATAATAGTTCTGAGTAGAAGGCTAGGATTTATCTGAACTCCTCATGGAATGCAGAGCTTCTCCAGTTTATATTGCCCAAATATTTTTTTAATATTTTAGAGTAGTATATATAAAAACTCCATTCCATTTGCATTCCATTTTACATAAACACAACATGAAATGTAGAATGTTTTGGGATTATATACACAATTTTGTTATTTTCACTCATGGTCTGCTTAAGTTGCATAATGTTCATGGGCTCTTACTCCTTCTAAGTGCTGCAGGGTATGTGACTTACAAGTTGCATTAGAATATGATTTGGACTTGCCCCATTTGATTAAAGTTTGAGCAAAAATTCAAAGTGCTTCCCTCTCTGCTCCCCTAAAAAATGACTTTATAAAATGGCAGTATGGAGTCTCTTTTCTTGAGAATTTCCATATTAACTATGTTCAGTTGAAGTATATAAGAGTAAAAGAAAAGCATGAGTTTCCTTCCCAAACAGTCAGCTCAAATCCAAACTTGAGAAATAAAGTCTTCTTCCTTCTTTGCATCAAAGGTGTAAGGAAGAATGTAGAAGTTCAGCCCATACTTAACACCTGTGCATTCCTACTGTTATCTATTTATACTTTCACTGTTGCTGCGAAAAAAAACCCCAACAAAAACCAAGCTTTTCATTAATTTAGTTGACATTCTACTTTATTGTTTGCAATTATATCCATTCTCAGTCCTTTGCCAGGACACAAATGCTTTGTTTCCTCTGCAGCAAGCATTACTGATGCTAGTGCGATTTAGAAATGTGAACTGCTACTGCCAGCAATGGAAAGAAATGAAAGAACATGAAGCTGGGGCACCCCTACAATGCAAAAGATCTGGAAAGAACATGGTACAAAAAGGAAAAATGTACTAGATATACTCTATAGTTCTAGGAAGTTACATGTGTTCACGAACAAAGAATACTGAAATCTAGGGCAAACCTTTTAAGTTCTCCTCCTGTAAGAGATAACCCAAAAATGCTCTGAAAATGATTAATCTTCATAGCAGTCAGAGAGGGAAGACATGTAAGTAGTGCAGTTTTAGTCTGAAACACATCCACACCTCTATGCAAGACTATTTTAGAGGCAGAGTTGATAGGAGTGATATCTTATTGAACACACATTTAAAAATAATTGTTTAAACAGAAATAATGTCACAGATGTAATAGAATGAGACAAACAGCTGAGAATAAGGTTATAACTTAAGGACAACAGTTAACTCATTTGGGACTGATTAGATTATGCATCCTTTAGATACTTCAGTATCAGGGCTTGTTTCCATAGATAATTCCTTTAGGTATTTGAATAGCAACCAGTGCTCCAGATAAGGAACATCTCTAACTCAACCAAGGCTGTGAGATTGTGAAACCAGAATTTGAAGAAAAAATCAAGAACTCTAAGTGTTCTCAGATGACATGTAACCATATAAGGACAAAGTGAACAGGGGTTCACCAAGATGACCACCAGAGATCCTCTGGGACCCCCATGCAGGCGTAGAAGACTTTGCTTGCTCAAGCACAATGAATGCATTAGATAGGTAGAATAACTGTATGAGCTAGGTGGGACTTTGCAACTTTTGTGTGTAAATATCCAATGGGGAATCCCAGTAGGTGTGCTTGATTTGTGGAAGTCTTCCACCTTGCACCCTGCACAGAATAAAACAATGTCTACCCTCTAAACATATTTTGAGTGTTTCTGGAGTTATTTTCAATTTCAGGTAACAGAAGCAGCTCTGAATGTACAAAGTATGGATTAATCAGTGGATCACAACTTTGCAAAATCTATGTTGGTAAGAGTATTGTAGATAGCAGTGGACTACTATCTTAGGATATAGTGGCTCTTGGCAAGAGATGAAAGCTTTTATTTTGAACTGTCCACTTGGCAGTCTTTAGATACTCTCTTTATATCTGACAACCAGCAAGGTTTCCATGGATTTTTAGTTCCATCTCTCAAAACCATAAGCAAGCTATACTCGGGTGAAATGAGAAGGGAGCAGTGGGGATGCTCAAAGAAATTACAAGGCTTGCTTTCTCCAGGTGGCCCAAACAACAATCTATTTCTTCTCTGCATGTCTGAGCCTGCAACAAATATACTGCTTCCTACGCATGAAGTTGTCTGCAATATATTAAATGTTTCCCAATCATATTTTATATTCATAAACTCACATAAATATCTTACTGTGTATCCCCAAACTGTTTTTTCCCAAAAGTCTTTGATGAGGAAGGTCCTGCTATTTTCTTTCCTTATGGGGAATGATAAACTTTTACAAATTAGAATTAAAATTAGAGTTTGTGGTCATTCTTTGCCGTGAATATATTTAAATCATAATGGCAATAATACCAAATTGTTTACTTCTGAGGATGGTAATTAAGCATATGCACAAAAGCAATAACATTTAAGCATGTTAACAGCTTTAGCAACAGCGGCTTCACAACATGTGTTTTAATCTATTAAGACTAAAATTGTATTCCAAGTTCCAATTTCAAAATTCATTATCTGATTATGCCTAGTTTAGTATTAACATGAGCAAAACAGAGTGCAAATTACCCCAAGTTCAGTATCTAGGAGGTTTTGATTCAACCCATTCAAGTGCTAATGCCACTACTTAACCCAAACGCTGTGGTAAGGAAGTGCAGGGACAGCATGAAAAAAACTAGACTTGGATGCTGTAGACAGCAACCCCATGTCCTTTGCCAGGGCATATCCTTAAACAGATCCCAGAAAACACATCCTAAATCATCAGACATCAGTGCTCACCCACGAAAACATTAAATAGTACACTGTACTCCTGTTCTCTGAAAAAGAGCATTCATTCATTCTCAGTATTCTTACACTGCTCCCAGTATTTACCCTCAATTTTGTAACCAGGACATGTATTCTACAGTGCCAGTGGCCAGTCAGTTCTCCTCTATTGCATAGACATGTCCTGGTTATTGCAGCAGTGAGCTCTTCTTAACGAGAGAAAGAAAAGAGGAAAGAAACCTCCAGTAGTACAAAAGAAACAGTACAAAAGAAACAAATGGTTAAACCTAACTACGTATCACCAAAGAGATGCATAAAATTTACTGATTGGCTGTGCAAGCAGGTAACACCACATAGGTTACAATGACAGTGACTGAAACACAAAGAGGTACACCTGTACGATGACATGAACAGCACACATCAGTTCTCCCTTCAAAATGGCTCTCCTGAACATACAAGCATTTCCTCTCCAAAATACCACAGGAGCCAATGGAACAGACTCTTTCAATTGCAGACTCAGTCCATACATGGATTATATCATGATACTGCGTGCTGTCGCAGAAAGATTCAACGTGACCCACTGAATGTCGAAATCTACATTACATGCATACGTTGTCCTCAGTGGAAAATAGATACAGCTCATCTTCCTAGATCTGACCTTTGTTCACACCTCAGTTGCACTGAGGAAGCAATGAGGAAGGTACATCCTACATCCAATTATAAGCTTTTGTACAAGATAGTCATAACTAAAGCATCACTATTTGACTCTATTCATTTTCCTTAGGATACACAGAGCTGAGATAGATAGCACTGCTGCAATCTCCCAAGGGACACATGTTCACAAAATTTCCAAAAATTGTTAGGGAAGACTGGTAATTCACAAAGTTGAATTCCAATTCTTATTCTTAGATTTAGGAGAAAAAAAATCATTCTAGAAGGATGGAGTTTCTGGTCATAATCAGACTCAACAAACAGATTTCAATGGCCATTTATTAATGACCCTTGTCTCACCCCCAGAAGAATATAAAATCCTCAAACTCCCCAGTTATGCAGTAGGAATATCCAAGCAATCACTGTTGGCTGTGTACAAACAAAGCTCCCTCTTCAGTTATGCCAGCTCCTTACAGATGACTTAAACTTAAGTGACATATGTTTTAAATACATTTATTTCCTTGAATGCTATAAATTTCTACTCATTGAAAGTGAGTAGTTAAACACTGTTATGCATCATCAGATCACCTTTACATGCATAGAATATTATCTTATGGTGTTTAAAAATATAAATCTTTTAAACAACTTTATTAGAAAGTGTGCTTTCCCTTGTTGAGGAGGAATGCAGCTGTCTGTCACTGCATTTGATTTGAAAAAAGAAAAA
>KL260034.1:4402-34263 GCA_000699545.1 Podiceps cristatus | reverse complement strand
GCCAGGAGGCACATCCAGCGCCAGCTGTTGGAGTCATCGGAGGAGTCATCCACAACCCGAGTTCTCAAGGGCTTCAGTGTCCGCTGCCACTGCGTCAGGATGGCGTCCCTGGCCCCACTCCACTTCCCCCGTCCCACCAGTCGGTACTGGTAGGGCGTGCAGGGGCCGAAGAAGATGGCCAGGGCCAGGCGGGGGTCTGTCAGGAGCAGCCTCAGCACACTGGGCTTTACGCCAGCGCACAAAGCAATTTCATCGGTGTAGCTGATAAAACTTATCTTCAAGTTCTCCCTCTGGGATGGATTCCTTCAGTGGGATGTAAAATAGACAAAGAAAATAAAATAGCATCATCCCACCTCAGTCCCCACCTCCACAGAAAGTAAAAGCTCTGGGCTCGGACAAGCCACCATGTTGCAGGGGTCAGACATCAGCTGAGCTCCGGTCTCCAGGGCCGAGCTCCCTCAGACCCAAATAAACCTAAAGGCACTGGAAGAGCCTCTGTGGGATTGGGGTCCAGCAGTTACCCTGAGGCAGAGAAGAGGCAGAAGCTTGTTGTGTCTCTGCAGCCTAGTTGTGGCCTCAAAAACGGTTCTAGCACAATACGGCCATCGCCGTAAGGCTGCCAATACCCATGCTACGTCCTTCCCGAGGTTCACAGGTGTGTATTTTGCTGGTTTTGTGAGGTAGAAGAGCAGGCACTCACAAATAAGATTGCCAATGGAACTGGAAAAAACTGGGAGATGCAGAAAGCTTCCCATGCTGGGAGGGACCTTTAGGACTTTTCTGCTTGCAGCCTCTCCTCCCTCACAGGAGGGAGGATGTGTGTTGAATCTGTGTCAGCAACTTTGGGACAGCCTCAAGTTTATCTGCATTGTACGTCAGACGCCCATATTTCTGTGTAACTGCGCCCGTGTCTGCAATAGCTGGGGCTCCTGGTGACAATCCCTGTGGCTCTCTTGTCCCAGATTTTCATCAGTGCCCCATGAACCAGCTCTGCCTTGCTGACAGACCTAACCCAGCCTGCATCCTGCCTGCCCTGAGGTCTCCCCTTGCTCCTGAAAGCTGCTGCAAGACAACACGTCCACCATCACCCGTCCCACAGCCTCGAGGACACGTCCTGACCTCCCATAAAATCCCAGTGCCAACAAGGCGGGGCTTTAGTTCCCACGTACACGATGAACAAGTTCCAGCCTTGCCTAATACTCATCTTGACCTGCCAAAAACTGCCACCAAACCACCCCCCACCCACATTGCCCAGCTCCAGTGGGGTTTCTGAAAGGAGCTTGGCCCTGACCCCAGTGCTCCATGCTGCTTGGATTTGGGAGAGAGAAGCCACGAGATGGCACCCTTAGTCTGGAGGAAACCAAACCTCCATCTTGACATGCTGGGAACGTGGGCACGGCTTGGAGGCCTGGCAGAGGGGACCTGCAGGTCCTGGGTCTAGCTATCAGCTGCTCCAGAGCACTGTGACCTGTGTCTTGGTCTGTCGTCCATAAAGGAGCCACAACAGCATTTCCCCACCTTGCTACGGGTGGTGAGGGAATAAATGCACTCAAGAAGAGCTGGGTGTCCTGGAAGGGTCCCCCCCACAACTGCTGTAGGGGCCCCCTTTTCCTGCAGTTATCCTGACAGGCACACCCCGAGTGCAGGAAGCATCACACACCTTTTGGCAGGCGGCTTCTTCTTCAAAACATCAGCCATCATCCTGCTGGCAGGAGGGAGCTTGTTCCAGCCTGAGAAGAACAGAGAAATCAGAGACCTCCAGCAGCACCCAAAGCTGAAAAGTTCACCCCCTTCTCCCCTTCCCATGCTCCCAGCCCATTTACTGAGACCTTGCTGGTTACAGCAGCGTGCATGGAGTAGCAGGGATGCAGTTGAGGGGCAGAAGCTAAGGAGCTACTAGTCCCCATGGGCACAGTGTCAGGAATGGAAATATGCCCTAGGCCCATGGACAGCAAGTCAGGCTGCCCCAAACCTCCCACCCCAGCAGCTCCCCTCATCCCTGCACCCCATCTCCCACCTGCAAAGATCCCTGTCACCCAGCGAGCTTGCATTTCTGCTCCCACCATCACAGAGCCAGTCAGCTGGACTAAGCCGATGATGGCCAGTGTTGGCCTTTCCAGCTGGGGAGGGAAGATGCGTTTATAGAGTGAACGGTTGTCATCAAAGAGGCTGCGAACCGACTCTTCAAGGAAAGGAAACGAGAAGATGTAGCCTGTGGCAAAGAGCACCACGTCAATGTTTTCTTCGGTTGTCCCATCTTCAAAAAGAGCGGAGCTTTCGGTGAATTCCTTCACATTTGGCTTCAACACAACAGTCCCAGAGAGGAGGCAAAACGGAAGCTCTTCGTTGATGATTATCTTAAATTTGGAGCTTGCAGGTGGAAAAGAGGAGGACAGCAATGTTAGCATCTGGGAGAGACCCAAAACATCTGTTGTGGCCAAAGTTTCCCTCCAAGGGTTTGTTATTCCACAAATATCCCCTGAAATTAAAAGTTGAGCATTTCAGGCCATTAACACCCCCTGACCAACCAACAAAAGAGTCAGAAAAAAACACCTTTTGGTGGAAGCCAAGCCGTAGTTAGCATGGTTAAACCATGAATTGAACTTCCGAAACCGGATCCTCTTTGTGAGGGCTGATGGGAGAAGCCAGTCCAGAAAGTGGTTGAAGCGAGTGGTGTTGACCATGTCGAAGGGGAAGCCGTGGTCCGAGACCCGGCTCAACACCCACGTGCTGCTCCTGGCACTGAGGAACACCTAGGGGAGAAGGTAGGTCTCATCCTCCTGCCCAGACATCTCATTGCCGATTTTGCCCTGAATGGCGAATCCCACCTCCTGCACTTGGGACCCGAGAGGGTTATCCTGAGGGAAGGAGACGGTATGTGGATGAACGGAACAGCTCGTGGTGCCTTCTGCAAAGTTCCCACAGCTGCTGAATGGCCACTCCACAGGTAGCCCAAACTCTCCAGGAATTGCAGAGCTTCTTTGCTCTCAGTTTGAAGTGCTATTTATTGAGAAACCCAGTGGGCAAAGCTTCCTGTGCATACCCTGAGCTGCTGGCTGTTGTGGCGCCCGTCTGGGCTCAGCACTGCCAGGCAGCTGTACCTTTGCAGCCACACGGCTCAGCTCCACGGAGAGGTCGCCGCCAGTGTTGCCAATGCCAACCACGAGGACCCGCTTTCCTCGGAAAGCCTCCACGTCTTTGTATTCCCGGCTGTGGAGGTACCGGCCTTTGAAGTGGGTCTCAATACCTAGGCAGAGAGCAGGGAGCATCTCCTACCACTCAGTAACTTTGCTTGCCCCAACCTTGTGCCAGAACCCTCTGCCTCTCCTTGCAGCTGAGAAGCCTGTGGAAGTCTTGTCTCCCTGGGTGATGCCACCCTCCTGCACCTCCTCATCTTGGTCCCACTTTGCAAATTCTTATGCAAGATCCTGGCTGCATCTTTATGAGGCATTTTTCCCATTACTAGGAATGCCCATGGACATCTCTGTGGGGTGAGGGTCCTACCTCCCCCAGCATGGGGACTTTGTGGAGCAGGCAGGCTTGCAAAGAAAAATGCAGCCAAGGGACCCATGGGTGCTGGGTGAAACCCTGGGGGGCAGCCCCAGCCCACCCCGCTGCAGAGGCAAGGCTTACCTGGGAAAGAAGCCAATGGTAAGTAGGGCTCCTGGTAATGGCCGGTGCAAACCATGACGGCATCGAAGACATGTGACTCCTGGATGCCATCAGTCTCGGTGACCACCTCCCACTGACCCGAGGTGGTGAAATCTGGGTGCTTCCTCACACTGAGAGCTGTTGTCTGACACCAAAGCCCAATAAAACAGCAGTCAGGGACTGCACCATGTTTCAGAGAGGATCTGCCTGCAAAGTGCTGGGGATGCTGGCAAATGGCTGGGTCCCCAGGGAGCTGCATGTCACCTCTGGAGCTGCTAAATCCCACCCTGCACCTTTCCCCTGGTGATAGCATTGAGGGGGGAACACACCAGGAAGCCCACATTTGAGCAGCCTAGTTTAAAATATGGAGCCAAAAAGGCTGCGTTCAGGATGCAAAAGGCACACGGTCCTCACAGGGTTGCACCTGGTGTAGTCCCATCCCACCTGGGAAATGCACTGGTATTTGCAGCCACTAATGGCTCTTCTCCCCATGGCGTCTGGGGTCGTTGTTCACCTTGAAGCGTATGTGCCGCAGGAGGTCGAAGTGCCTGGCGTACATCCGAAAGTACTCCAGAAGGAGGCTGTGGGGTAGGAAACTGGGAAAATCCTCTGGGCAGGGGAAGTCGCTGAAGCAGGACATCTCTTTGGAGGTGTTGGTGATGACCGAGCGATACACACTGACCCTCCCGCCATCCATGGAGTCCTGTATGAAGCCAGCGGTGCCATTTGCAGGTGTGCGGGGAAGGACTTTCTCCCCCGAAGTATGTGAGTATTTTTCTTCCTTGCATTCGGGTACAAGGAATGAACTAGGACTAGCGCCTGGTGACCACAGCTGCTGCTCCCTCCATCTCTTCCACCTTGGAGCTGGAGGGAGCCCTGTGCCTGGGACAGGGACGGTCTCCAAGGGCAAGGCCACGCTTTGCTGCGGGTACAGGGCATCCGAGGGAGGGGACAAACCCAGGGCCAATCCTTCCCACGCAGGCATAGCCCACTCACCGTGTAGCGCCAGAGCCCCCCGATGTCCTCGCTCCTCTCGAAGCAGGTGGGCTCCAGCCCCTCATCCAGGCAGCACTTGATGGAGGCCAGCCCCCCGACCCCGGCCCCGATAACAGCCACGCGTCGCACCATGCTGTCCTGCAGCAGGCAACAGGCCAGCGTGTGAGCAACTGGAAATAAAATAGCCCAGGGACTAGCAAAACACTGGTCCTTTCTTCTCATCTCTAGGAAAACACCCCTTGTCTTCTCCAGCTGCAGGTGTCCCTGAAGGAGAACTGTCCTTGGAGAAAGCCATTGCCAGCTTCTGAGCCGCGTTTTGGACGGTCGCTGCTCATTACCCTTCCTGCTGTACTAAGCCCACACTGAGGGCCCAGCGATTCCTGTCCCACCCGCGGGGGGAAAGGAGGCACTTTGAAACCTTGCTGCACTGCTTCTTCTATTTATTCCCTTTCCTCACCCAAACCAGGGCATGCAAAAATGGGGAAGTGGCACACAGCTATCTGCTTCTGCCTGCACGAAGTGATCCTCCTGAAAAATTTTCAAGAAACAGTTTCAGCTAAACTGGCTCGTTTTCACACTTTCCTTTTAAAATTCCCATTAAATGGCATTCTCTTGAAAACAAAAAGGGTTTTTTAAAAAACAAATGATGCCTGACTGCACAGAAGCACAGGGCGGTGATTCAGAAGTTGGGCAGCACTGTGAAAGTGTGGCTGGGATTACAGAACATACAAAAGGTAAGAAACCTAGGAAACGCAGGGTATAAATGGGAGGAACTCAGGGCTTGGTGTGTGTAAACTGAGCTGCCCTGTGCTTGACTGGAAAGCAAAGAAACTAGAAAAAAAATGATCCCTCATGAACTTTGATTAGATAATAAATGCTCCTACTGTAGAGTCTGAAGAAAGAGTCATTTATAACTTGTTATCAACCCATTTTGTGTCAAAAAGTAAGTTAACATGAACAGGAATTGGAGGAAAACTGCAGAAAGCCAGGGAAAAACAAGGGCGGGTGCAAATCCCCCCACATCCCCCATCCAAAACCCCAGTTTTGGGGAAGGGCAGAGACATACCTGGGGTGATAAAGTCACCCCTCTTTTCCAGTGCTGCCTATGGATGGCTTTGCTCACCGGCTGGACTCTGGAGGGTCCCTGCAACACCCCCTCTCCCCCGCACCTGCAGCAAGGCAAAGCTGTCGGCAAACACCAAAACCCCGGAGATCCGTCTGCCCGCTTTTAAAGCTGAAAAACCCAGCTGGAGAGAAGCGAGGAGCAAACCTTGTGGGATAGTGCCGTGCCTTCGCTGCTCAGGCTTCAACTGAACTTTGCTTTGGGTTTCTCTAGCCGCAGATTTAAAGGGAAGGCTGAAGTCCAAGCAGTTTGCCGCAGCTTTTGCACCATTGACCTTTACACCCACACTCCCCCACTCTGCTCTGCTTAAATGCAGCAGCAGAAAGTTCTCATTTTCCTTGCAGCAGCACCGGGTGGAAATCCGGACTGTAATCCCAAGGGGGCCGTGCTTATAAGGACTCCCACACTGCAGCTCGCCACTGTCCCAGCCCCGGCGGCAGCTTGGGGTTGTCCTGATCTGTCGCCCCACATGCTGCCTGCGCTGGGCAGGCACTGGATTGGCAGCAAAACATGCTCCCTTGGCCCGCACACCAGCAGACGGCATGGATGGGGCCATGGTGTACAGTGCAGCTTAATTTTTGGTGGTCAATGAAAGCCCTTGCAGCCCCAGGCTTGTGGGTTGCCCGTGGCAGCTGCCGGCATGGCCCCAGCCCAGGGATGGGACCCCACGGCTCTTCCCATGCACACAGGGAAACGACAAGGTGGCAGCCTGCAGCACGCTCCTGCCACAGCTGATGAAATTTTATTGATGGAAAGTCTCTCCATGCACAAAACGAAGCCCCAGGATCGTCCGGTGGCAGGGAGTGCAGGGAAGTGGAGTCGGGAGTGCTCAGCCCCGCAGGGTGCCAGCCCTGGTCTCAGAGGTGACAAACCACCACAGCCAGGGACCTTTCACTGGAAGGATGTACTGATTCAACCCAAACTGGCATTTTTGGGTCATAGGGTTTAACGCTGGAAGAAGGGACAGCCTGATCTGCATACCTAGCCCAGATAAGCCCTTCCTGGACTAAAGACCCCAATTCCCAGGTAATTTGGGGCAGGGCTGGGCACCTGTGCTCTTTTCCATCTGCGACACCCAAAGCTGTTTTTGCTAGTCGTATCCTTGCTGGATCCTGGCCAGCGTAGTCCAGGCACGGCCGTGCCACATGGCCGTGCTCTGCTCATGGCAGCAGGCAGGAGAGCAGCAGAGGGGCAATAAATGCTGGGGGAAGGCTGACATCCCCGGCTAATCAGGTCTGCAAAGCTGTGCTTGGGGGTGAGCTGGAGCAGAGAGAAGTTTGTGCTACTGGTTAAAGTTTTAAATTTGTTGTGATCTGCTGAAATCCTATTCCCCCGTCCCATAGCACTCTGTGGAACTGCCTAACAGCCCCAAGGACAAGAAAAAACTGACCAGGCTCTAAAATCTACTGGAGACCAAAAACCAGGGCAGCCAGGAGCAGGAGAAATCCCACCACAGTCAGGAGAGAAGGGCAGGGGCTGGAGGAGCTGGCAGGGACTCGTGTTCTCGTGGGCTTGAGGGTCCGGTCCCACTGGGTGAGGATGGCCTGACGTGCCCCCTCCCAGCACCCGGGCCCCCCCAGCCGGTACTGGTAGGGGGTGCAGGGGCCGAAGAAGATGGTGAGGGCCAGCCAGGGGTCTCTGCAGAGCAGCCCCAGCACGCTGGGCTTGGCACCAATGAAGGAGGCGAGCTTGTCCATGTAGACTAGGCAGTCGGTTTTGAGGACTTCGTCAAAGGACAGACCGAACCTTAATGAAACAGAGAAGAAAAAGATGTGGGAGAAGGATTGGTGTCAGTAGGGCTGAGAGGAACTGCAGGTCAGATCCTTTGCATCCATGTTGTTATTGCACCCAAACTCAACTGGGTTCATCTTAGGAAAGGACTGGGTGTATGTGCAGCGGGAATCAGGGTCTGTCTGGGCCCGAATCCTGCCTGTGACGCAGCACGTGTAAAGTGATGCTGGCTCCGGTATGCACCTTTCTCACATGCATCAGTTGGTCCTTCGCTTCATCACCCACAAGTTGTATCTGGACCACCTCTCTTCACTTTAGTGGACTTTTTCTGAAAGACTTTGTCAAACCAATTTTGTTTGGGTGTGGGTTTTTGCCCTTTTGTTCGTTTTCAGTTGGTTTGGGGTTTTTTGTTTGTTTTTGTTTTTTTGTTTTTGTTTTGTGGGCTGTTTTTTTTTTGTTTTGTTTTTAAACTGGTTTCCCTTTGCTTTCTGCAGAGGAGTCACATGCATCATGAGAAAGGTGGCACCTATTAGCTTCCCCTCACATTTATTTCCCCTGAGTATTACAAAAATGTGTGATGAATTGAAGAATTGCTTTCAGTACACCTTCCCTGCAGAATTCACCACTTCATGTCCCACCTTTGGCTGCTTAGTGTTGTATTATACAGCAACCGTTCTGTGCAATTCTGTATTTCAGCCCTTTATACCTTTTCTACTACAGCCATTGAGATGAACCATGGATTAGTATATCGCCTAATTTCATGGGTTTATCTCGTTGTTTCCTAATAGTTCTTAGCCTCCAATTTGACCTTTTGCCTGCCCACGACCTATGTGCCAATGTGCTGAGACACCTGTTCACAGTGATTCAGATCCCTCTGTTGAGAGGTGAGACAATTTGTATGTACACCTCAGGTCAGCTCCCCCCCCAATTACTTTGCATTTGTTACCATTAATTTCTCTGCCATTTTATCTCTTGGTCTCTATGAACCCCGGCACATTTCCCTAACTCCCAAGCAAGCTTTAGTCTTGACTACCTTGAATTCATTTCTTCCTGTCATCAACAGGCCAAATATCAAGACTGGCTTACCTTCGCACTTGGTTTTTCTTCTTCTCGTTTACTTCCTTCTCCATGACAGACTGAGGAGGCAACTGACACAAGCCTAGAAAAGAGGAGAGCGTCCTGCAGAGTTTAACTCCTGGGGAGACTTGGAAACTCATTCAGCAATGCAAAACGTGGGAAGCCCTTCCTAGGAGGGCAGGAAACTCTCATTGCTGGATTTAGCTCAGGAGTGGCAATTTGCCAGAGACCAGCCCTCCACGATCATATGAATTTACCTGCACTTTTTCCTACTCTTGCAGATTCGTGCTGCCAGGGCACAGGCAGATGATGGGGGCAAGATGGGCCATGCAAGCCCCAGAGAGCACCATCCCAAAGAAGAACCTCATCTCCCTCGGCTCTGTGGAGGAGTCTTGATGCAGCCTTCTACACCAGCCCAGTGGGAGGTTATCATTTTTATTTCATAAAATCCAAAAAACGCCAGTAGGTTTCTTTCCTCACCCCAATAATTACAAATAATTCCTCTTGTGGGGCAATGGGACTCATGTCCTCTGGTAGTCATGGTGAACAAACCACCCTGTCCCTTAAGGAGGAGTGAATTCTGCCAGGATGGATCTATGACAGTATCTTAAAGATAACTCTTATCTGTGCATCCAGGTTTACATATCCACCTCTGTGCTCTGACTTCTAAGATATTTTAGAGAGAAAATACTGTCTTGAGCAGCCCAGTTTAGACTGTGGTTTGCAGGCTTGGGTGCAGGACTGCACATCAGCTGAGTCACAGTAAGGAACAGAGTGCATGCTCTCAGCTTGCAACAAGTGAGGTACAAAGCATTAACTTAAAAGCATCAGCTTAACAGACAAAAAAAGTGATTTAAGGTAGCTGTCATGAACTTGCACGTAGCTTAGACCAATCACTCACTCATGTTGCTGTAGCTCAGCTGAAGTGAAATAACTTGGGAAGGCTAAGCCCTAGAAATGCTCCCTTGTCTGCTTTGAAGTGAGCCTTGGAAGGACTGAATCCCTCTTGGTGCATGGAGAGGACAAGAGGTGTCCAGTCTGAACTGCATTTTGGTACATGGGAGAGCTCATGTAGCTCTCCTACCTTTGAAGACACGGGTCACCCAGCGCGCTTGCATCTCTGTCACGGGCATGATGGCTCCTAATGGCTTGATCAGCCCAAGGACAGCCAGAGTGGGCCTCTGAAGGTGGGTCGGGAACACGTATTTGTAGAGGGATGCGTGCTTGTTTTCCACCTTCACAACCTCTTCTTCTAGGAACGGGAAGGAGACGTTGTAGCCCGTGCAGAAGACAACAATATCGATGGGCTCCTCCTCAGGGTGATTGTGGAAGACAACCGAGTTTTCCTTGAACTCCTTCACGCCTGGCTTGATGGTGATCCTGCCCGTCAGGATGTAGCTTGGAAGGTCGTCGTTCAGCACAGGCTCACGCACCAGGCAGCTGTGGAGAGCCGAGGGGCTCTGAGCATTGGAGGCCATGAACAAGCCCTGCCGGTGCCCCTGCTCCTCCCCCTGGGCCCTCCAGCCCCACAACCTCCCAGTGTCATTTGCTCTGAGCCATCAGCCCCGTCTTCCCCCTCTCCAAACATGGACATGTTTCACTCCTGCAGCAATATCACCCTGTTCCACAGCCTGAGTGACTTGTGGACTTCTCCCACCTTCTTCTTCCATTCACTCAATCACTCTTTAAACCATCTCTTTTCAGAGCTGATCCATGCTTTAAGCCTCCCTCCTCCTCTTTTCCCAGGGAGTCTCATGAGGAAAACTTCTCTGGTTCTTCCTGGCTTTTTCCAGCATGCTTCATCTCACACCACCTAAGGGGGCCACAGCTTATCTTCTGCTGGGCTACAGACTCCCAGCTGGAGATCACTCCAATCTGGGTGCTGTTTACTGTGTTGGTTGATGTCAGTTGCTGGAGATCTCCCCCCTGCCTGCAGCACAAGCCCTGAGACACCGCATGGGATAGGAACCACCAGGAAATACCTCTTCTCTGGTTGAAGGCCATAGTTTTCATGCTTGAACTGCTGGTTCACCCTATAGTTAATTAACCCCCGTGAAAGAGGTCCAGGGAGGCTGTTTCTGATCAAGCTCATAAGGCGAGTGTTGAAAACCATGTCCCATGGGTAGCCGTGGTCAAACACACGGCTCAGCACCCAGGCACCTCGGCTGGTGCAAACGGTCACCTGGGAGAGAGCGGAGAATCCATGATTCAGGGAATGAATTTCCTGCTTTGCCTTTATAAAGTAACCCCAGAAGGGCACGGTGCAGACAGCTACGCAATGAAAAAGCAGCAACAGCATCTTTAACACCTCCTGGCAGCTGGAGATGGAGGGGAAACAGGAGAGAACAACCAGCTTGCTTTCAGGATAGGTTTTTGACCAAGAAATACAGGTTCAGAAATACCATTTGGATGCTACACAGGGTGATCCCAGCTGACTCTCACTATGGCGATGGCAAACTGTGTTATTGCCCCCATCATCACCCTCCCTGCACCTCTGGGGTGGCCAGGCAGCAGTACCTTCGCAGCTACACGGCTGGCCTCCACCGCAATGTCCACTCCTGAATTGCCCATGCCGACCATGAGGACACGCTTCCCCTGAAACACGTCGGGATGCTTGTACTGCCGACTGTGAAAGTACTGGCCTTGAAACCTCTCAATGCCTTGGGGAAAAAGAAACCAAGCTTTTAATTACTTGAGCATTTGTGGTTTTTGTTGGGAGAACTGGCTTAGAAACAATCCAGATAGCAAGAGCAAGGAAATGCAATTGGCGGCCCTCCATCCCATGCACACAGACTTGGTGCTTCCTCTCCAAAATGGGGTCTCGCACATGCCTGCAGTGAGCAGGGACACACGTGCTGAGTGTCCCTGGAAGACAGGTATGTGCAAGAGCTGTGCTGGTGCAGTCTCAGGATTCAGCCTTTACAAGATGGGGACACAAAGGTTCAGAAAAACCAGTAAACCTCTTCTCCTGTCCTATGAGCAGCTTCAGAAACACTTGATAATGCTGATGACAAGGCAAACCCTGTGCTGACAACTGTGGAGATTCATCACAGCAGTGATGAATACAGCCCTGTCAAGGAAGATGGAGCTTCACTAAGAGGACCTTATCCCATCTTGCATACTGTGCAGACAATTTCTCCGGGGCTAAAACATCCTGCCTCAGAAGTTTGCTCTGAAGTGCTCAGAGCCTGCAAGGTCAAAGCTGCTAAAGCACGAGGATGTACTGCTGTTCATATCAGGAGATTTGAAAAGCACAAGCAAGAAAGGGAAGGAAGCCTTTTCCCTGAAGCACTGCTAGCACGGCTCCCCCCAGCCCCTGGACACAGGTAACCGCAGGCAGTCGTGTACTGTACCGGGAAAACAGTGCAGGGGGAGGGATGGCTCGGAGAAATTGCCGCTGCAAACCATAACGGCATCAAAGATGTGCGACGTCTTCTTCCCATCTGCCTCCGTGACCACGTCCCACTGGCCAGTGGTGGCAAAGTCAGGGCGTTTCCTGACACTGACAACAGTGGTCTGAAATGCGGAAAACAAGTGGAGTCACCACCGGTGCTCGGCATGCACGGGGAGCAGGGCAGTGCCGGGGCAGCCATCACTCACCCCAAACATGATGTGCTCTCGGAGGCCGAAGCGCTCGGTGTAGCGCCGGAGGTAGTCCAGGACCTGGGCGTTGGGCAGGAAGACTGGGAAGTCCTCAGGGTAGGGGAAGTCGGAGAACGCCGACATCTCCTTCGAGGTGTTGCTGATGACTGACGGGTAAAGGCTTGGCCGGCCAGCCTCGATGTGCTCCTGGCATGGCACCCCGGGATGCATCAGCCCAGCGCCCCAGGGTGGGGACTGTCCCCCTGCTCTCCATCCCCGGTCTCAGGGAATGCAGCTGGGAGAGGTCAGCACCCAGCAAGCTCTCGCAGCCCTTCCCACCTGCTGGAGCTCAGCTTGACCCGCTCCCCAGCCTGCAAAGCTGCAGCTCCCGCGGGAAGGGGGGACAGGTGCTGCCAGCTCACCGTGTAGCGCCAGAGCCCCCCGATGTCCTGGCTCTGCTCGAAGCAGGTGGGCTCCAGCCCCTCTTCCAGGCAGCACTTGGTGGCTGTCAGCCCGCTGACGCCCGCACCCACCACTGCCACTCTCATCCCTGCTGTCTCCGCCGGACACCCGGGCTGCGAACGGAGTTTAACCTGGGAAAAACCCGCAGATGGTCACCACCCTCTTGGGGAGCAGCTGCCAGCATACCCTCTTTGGCGGATTTCTTTATATGCATCTTCCAAACCCTCATTCCCTTTACCAGCATTCTTGGCTCTTAATTTACAAGTTAATGACTTAAATCTTAATTTTCTCTCTCTTTTTTTTTTTTTTTTTTTTTTAAATAAATCCAGCCACATTTACAGAGTGCTTGCCAGGCTGCTTTCAAAACTCTGCAGTTGACCTGGGAATTCTCTTTGAAAGTATGTAGTTAAGGCAAAGATCACTGCCAGTTTGTTTTTTTTTTTTTTTTTTTTTTTAACAAGTTGTGTTTAAACTATCCCTCCTTATCAGTTTTGTGAATATTTGTATTTTATCTTTGGCAATCTGCCCCTGCCTTTCTCAGAAAAGAAAAAAAACCTGTGTACTGGGACCATTCAGCCTCTGTACCGCTGCCCCTGGCCCTGTCCCCCATCCCCAGGCAAGACGCTGCTGACTTTGACATGGTCACCATGGCCGGCGGAGGGGCTGCGGGTGTAGCACACCTTGGCTTTAGGGGTGCTTTCACATCCGTCTCCCAAAGCCACCCTGCTGCAGTGGGGATGGTAGACCCAAACCCTTCCCGATAGTGGTGAGCAATGAAACAAAGGTGCCGTGGCTTGAGCTGGACATTTCCAGAGAGGGGATCACCACACAGGTGCCCTGGGGGGGTTGTTGCAACCCCTGGTTTAATCCCAGCACTGGTGGGGAGCACCCTGCTCGGCTGAGTTATTAACCCGGCGCACCGGGATGGCACTACAGCTGGGTGGCACTGGCTGGTCCGGCCCAAGAAGCTCTGCCCCAAGAAGCACTTTCAGCTTCCACCAGACACAGGAGATGGTGCATTTGCCAGAAAAAAAAAGGTTTTCAGTAGAAAAATGGGGTTGCACACAGTTGTGGGGGTTTTTTTTGTGGGTTTTGTTTGTTTGTTTGCTTTTGGTTTTTTTGTTTGTTTGGGTTTTTTTTCTATAAAACACTGAATTCCTTGTAAACAGCTTCAACTTTCAATAGAAAGGCAACACCTAGCAAATGCTTTGCTTTCCAAGTTTGGAATGAAAACCGGACTTTTTCCCTTTTTAAATGAAGAAAGTGCTAGCATAAGCTGCTCATTGTTAACTGGTTTGGAGTGGGGTTTTTTGCATAGTGGGAGGTAACTTATATCACAAATATCTCCCAGCTACATATGCTATTTAATTCCCGAGCCTTTTGCAGACAAGCTAGAAATAACACCCAAGAAACACGGCCTCGTTGTTGCCACCCTTTCCATACTGTCCCCATAAGTGTTCATAGCAGGGAACCTCAGAAGTCTCAAGCCGTGGGGTGCTTGTGTGGGGCAGGGAGGGATGGAAAGGCTTCGCAGCCCCCCGGGACACTTACCTCCTAGCCTCGGCCGCCCGTGCTCCGTCCCACCGCTGCTGTGGGGAGACCCCTCCTGCTCCTGATTTATAGGCGAGACGCAGCGCTTCAGCAGAGGCAGGGGAGGGCAGGCGGCTCCCCCCGCCCCGCCATGGCCACCTCACCCCCAGAGTGGTTGCACAACCCCGGTTTGCAGTGGGAGGAGCGGCCGGACTCTCCTGCTGTCGTGCGGGGTGAGCTGGCCGGCCCGACTGCTGATCCCTGAAGGGAATCGAATGGGTGGGAGAGACCAGGGTGATCCAGATGTGTCCTGCAGCTGTGCAAGGAGGACCCACGTGCGTGGGGGCGGCTCCAGCTGTGGGACGTTTTCACTTGCCTCTTGGCTGCCTTCCGAAAAGGAGCCAAAGTGCCTGATGGACTGCAGGGTTTTGGCAGGACTTTGCACCCAGGGCACCTTCAAAAAGAAAAAAAAAAAAAAAAAGAGAGATGATTTTGCTCACAGAGACTGTCATGCCACGTGTGCAGCCACCCACACCAGTGGCAGGCAGGAAGCTCCCCATGCAAACTGGGAGAGTGTGAAATGGCCACCAACACCAGCATAGCAAGCTCCTAAGCACAAAAAAAAAAGTGGGAAAAATTAGCTGAAGTACCAATGCAGGACATAGCACCCATCCAGGTATCTCCCAGGGATAAATAATCCCAAATTTGCTATCAGCTCTTTAAGTTGTTTGAATTATCAAGGAGGCTGCAAGGGAGGGGGAGAAAATCCCATCTGAGGTCTGCAGAACAGAGGGTGGTAAATAAAGTAGCTCCTTCCAACAGAGACATCTGCTCAGAGCCTGCATTCAGAGCTGCAGAGCCACGAGAAGGGCCGGTAGCTGGGAGCTGAAACTAGAAGTGGAAATAAGACACACGCTGATAGGAAAGGTCTGCTGAGCTTTGTAGCAGAGCCAGGCACTTGAATAAAACACGTCTGGTTCGTGGAGGGACGGGACCCACCGCCCCTGTGCTGGGGCATGGCTGGGAGGGCTGCTGCCTGTCTGCAGCACCCATGTGGAAACATCAGCCTTCTTGGGCTTCTCTGCCCCAGTATTTCCCACTGCTCCTGCCCAATACTCGGCTCCCGGGTTTGACCTGCCTCGAGTTTGGAGCCTGTGCCTGGTTGTGCCAGCCATGCTCTGGCACAACTCCGCAAGTGGCAGCCGAGAGCGATGAGCTTGCAGGGGCCAAAGCCTGTGAAATCAAACTTCAGATCAAAATTCAGATTTTGCTCTCCCAGGCCAGTTACTGAGGCAAATGGAAAATGGGCAACAAGCCTCGCATATCATTGATGCTGTTGGGTTTTGCACAGGCTGCGTCTCCCAGCCCTCCCTCTCACTGGACTGTTCTCCAAATGCGTAAAACCTTGCACCTGCAAAGCTGCTTGCCAGCACTCAGCAAAAAAGAACCGGGAATCCACAAAGGCAAATATTTTGTTCTTTATGTGCTCCTGCTGGTTTTCCCAGCAGGTATCCAAGTGACTCACAGTTGGAGGGACACTGTGGCAACTTCCCAGGAGCGGTGTTAGTGCTTTTGGGAGGGCAATTCAAGGAAGCTGTCTAGAAGAACAAGTTTTGTTTTGCTGTAGATGAGCTACCACCATAGAAATGGAGCCGGATGCCTTTGCTGTAGGTGCTTACAGCAGTAGTGGCCTTGGCCATCCCTGATGGGGATTCTGGTCTAGAGCCTGACTGGAGGTGGAGGATGGGAAGCAGCAAGTGTTACTGCATGAGTCCAGGGTAGAAACACCTCCAAAATCCCAGTGCCCTGAAATTAAATCTCATTTTCCTATGATCTGCCTCAGACCTGTGGTGTTCCCCTCTCCAAATATCCCTGTGATGGTCCAGACCAGGTATGCAGAATGTATAGTAGAGATGGACAGTGAGATAGCAGGGAGGTAATTACTGTAATTATGCATATGCACACGCACGCCCAGGGTGCTGAAAAGCCCTTGGAAACACAGAGGGAAATTCTGGGTGCTTGACTCACTTCAGCAGCTGGCATGACAGGGGATGGCATCCTGGTCCCTGCGCTCTGCTGTGCCCTGCCTGCAGGGACAGCCAGGCCCCACCTCTCCAGCTTCTCTCCAGGGACGGTGGGTGCAGAGCAGAGAGGAGTGAGCACATTGCGGGGTTTTAATGCGTTTGCAGGGCTGAAAAGAGTGCTCATAGCCTGGCATTCAAGCAGAGCATCCCTTGGCACCTTTGGCCAGGCCCCCTGTATTCCTGTTCTTGTGAAACAGGAGCAGACATGGCAGCAGAGGTCCCTGTCCCCCTTTCTGAGCAAGCGGGATCTGCTGCCACCCTGTCGAGGAGGGAAGGTGGACTCTGCCATCACCATTGCACACCCAAACTGCTGGGGGAAAGGGGCATCGCGTTGGCCGAGGGATAGGGTGAGGCCAAATAGGGTCACATAATTTGGGGAACTGTTTTACCACCTTCCCTCTGCCCAGCCTGGGACACCAAAAAGCTGGATTTATCCACATCCTCACATGCTGGGACACAAGCCAGGAGCAGTAAATAACTGGTGGTGGCTGAGGAGGAGTGCCGGGACTGGGATGCTCCCACGCCTGCCCACTGGTGAGCCCCTTCTCCCCTCGAGGAGCAAAGCTCCCCGGCACCTTGGTGCAAGCCTGGGCTTTGCAACGGGCTTTTTATCCTTAAAGTAGAGAGAAGGAGAAACTTAATATATCCATTTAGTCTTAATCAAATGGGAAAGAATCCTCTGCAAAACTCCAGCACCAGTTTTATCATCTCTGTTTAATACTTTAAGCCTAGGAGGGGCAAATCTATGTACAAACAAGTCTTAGCACAGCCCGCTTTGCTGTTTTCTAGGCTTGTGTCAGCAGCTTTTGGTGTGTGTCATGGTGAAGGGGGACATGAAAAAGAAGTGGAGTTTCTTGTTAAGCCAGTCTCTAAGCAAAGCAGGGTGCTTGCCATTAAGCAGCCGCTGCTGCCACACACGCTCCCAAGCTGACAGCATGTGGGGTCTGGGTTCATCAGTGAAATACTTCATTTTTCCCTCTCCAATTTTATCACTGCCTCCCCTTACTGACCAGAAGGCTTAAATCATCATTTTTTTACTGCACATGGAGGGGAGGCTGCCCCAAAGGTGGCTGTTGCCTCCAAGTGCTTCCCGCAAGGTTGTGGGATATGGGGATCTGTAAGGTGAACAGAGGCTGCAGGCAGCTGCTGGTGGGAAAATGTATCCACCCACCCCCCCCCTTTTTTAGAACCTGGATTTTAGCCCTGAAAAAAAATGCTTACACTTTGACCCCAAGGCCAAAAGACAATTTCCTGCTTAAAAAAACCCCAAAAAACCAAAAACCCAACAACAAATAAACAAAAGAAACAACCAAACCTCTACACCAAGCAGTGGGGGCTGTTTTCTGATTTACTTTACTGTTCCCAGCACATAGAGGACACCTCCAAGGACGAACACCGTCAGGACACTTACTTTCTTTTCAATTAGACCTAGGTACATTCAATATCTTAAACTCTTTCTGAAACCTCTCAAGAGACATCACTGTTAAAGAGACCCAAAGGATATGCTGGAGCAGACATGGGCTGTAGCAGCTACTATGGGAGAGGGATTTGCTTGGGCGGTCCCTGTGAGGAGGGTACTAGTGTTCCAACACACTTGGCAAAGTTTAACCTGATTTAATAATAAGTCACTGTGTTTTCCAGGCGTGTAACCTGCAGACTTTGTCAAGGAAAAGCTGCTTGTTAAACCTGTCGCCTCCTATTGCATTAAGGAAGCCCGGAGAGCTACAGTTTTAAGATTCTTGGGTTTAGAGGTTTTAAAACGTATAATTAAGAGTTTCCTCAGACAACTACTCAAAAATCTTCACAAGAACAATCACGGTGGACACATACACTCTCCCTTGCTCACCATGTCTTTATACCAGGACTCAAAGTGGATAAGCATACACTCCAAGCGCCATGGGACATGCACCCAAATGACACGCAGTACTGAGCCAGACCTCAGGGAATGGGGTCTGTCTCCGTCATTTCACAGGTAATAGAATGTAACTACTGAAGAGACTATCACAGCAAACAGGAGTTACAGTTAAGGTTACTCATAAGCAAAATAATCATAAGGAAGAGCTGCCTGGAGGGCACATGGTTAAAACACACACCGATCAGAAGGCGCCTTCCTACCACCGCCACCACCACGTGAAGTCATCCATCAGCCTTCGAGTGTTTTCAACAATTCAGCCAGTGCAGTTGACCCCTTTCTGTAAATATTGACCACGCTCCCAGGCTGGGTGGCTCGAATGCTTTCAATTCCTGCAGCCCCTCCAAGAGCATCTCCAGCGGAGGTGTGCCCATGGCTGACATTCCCGTCCTGTGGCACAGGGACATGGCAGCACTCCAAATTCAAGCAGAGACTTGCCCCAGCCTCCCACCTAGGAGGAAGCGCTTTTGTGCATTTCTTCTAGAAAGCAATTGGGGTTTTTTTTGGTTTTTTTAAGAGGACAAAACCCCCAACACTAAGCAGGGCTCTGCTTTCAGAACACTCAGAAGTACCTTGCTGAGAAGCCAGCACAGGCAGCGTGGAGCTGCACTAGCTCACATCAGCTAGCAGATCTTCTTTCACTTCTGATAGCTTCACCTGATCCTAGGAGATGGGACAGGGACCTCAGGGACATCTGACCCATCTTCTCCTCCAAAAGCACCTCTAACTGACCTTTACCACCTTGTTTCCTTCACTTGTTTTAAAAAACATCTGGTGATGGAGACTCCAGCACCTCCACACAACTGCATACTTGCTTTTGGAGTAGCTGTCAAGTTTTTTCTTATCTCCACAGCAGAGGCAAGCTGTTAACTGACAACATTTGGAGATAATTAAGGTTTTGCTGCACCCCTTCTCCATCAGTGTAAATGGGAACTTTCCAGGTTAAATTGATAGAGGAGCTTTGACCGGCTCATGCCTTGGCTTGCTAATTGGTCTGAGAATCTGCTGAGCTCTCACAGGTGGTCTTGGGACTGCTCAGCACCACTGAAGATTAGTCCCACTGGCTGGTGTTTCCCATTTATATTTTGGAAATTATTTTTTAAGAAGAAATTTTCCTGCAGGGAACAGAGTATTGGATTATTTCTCTGAGAGCTTCACCCAGCTGATGAGATCAGGGGTGAGGGAGGTTGGACCACTGTGGCCAAGGCAGCCAGACTGCAAATAATTAAATGGACTGATGGCATGAAAGGGTGGGCGGCAGGAGGAGAGACAACAGCCCAGTGTGCCCGGAGGGGTGCAGCAAGGAGACACGATGCTGCTGGGGGAACTTGTGAGCCAAGCACTGCCCCTTTTGTCCCCTCTGACTGGAAGGAGGAGGCACAGATTGACCTTGGTGGGTGGAAAGAAAAAAGCCTGGGACCTCTGGTTTACTCCATACAACATGGGTGTGGGAACAAGAGCAGTGACACGTTCAATAACCTGGCAATAGTTGTTCCTAATTAGTATCTTGATCTGAATCAGACCTGGGACATGGAAATCCTAAGACTAGCCACCACATACCTGTCTTTTCTAAATCAATACCGGGTCTCCAGTGCTTCCTCCTGGCAACCCAGTCCTCACCCTTGCTGAAGGGTTTTGTTCAAGTTGCAAAATATGTAATTAATTCCACAATACATTAACAGCAACAAAATCTTTTTTTGTCTGAAAGGATTAATGTCCAGAGAGTAAAAAATCGGTTGGTCGGGACTGGAGTCAAGTCTTCTCTCCTCTCCTGTCTTCCCAGGGATCAGCTCCTTGTCCCTCTGTGCTCAGTAATATGTGTCTTGTGGGACCGGGCCACAGTCCTTGTGGTGAAACCACCTGCTTGTAACACATCATCAAAAAACACGACAAAATTCATGACAGCAAATGCATAATAAAAATATTTTTCCTCTTATCTAAAGAGAAAGTGTGGCCCAAAGTGATGTGGGTCTGCAGGACAAGTAAACCAGCTTGGTCATGCTCTGATTTACCATAATTCTCATAATCACTGCTGGACCTGTTTTCCCTGAAGACATTCTGAAAGGTTGCAGGGTTGCAAAACAGTCTTCACTCCAGGAGGGCATATGGAAAGACACCACCATGACTGACTGCCTGGCAGAGACTGTTCTCTCTGCTCTGGAGGGGTCTGCCATCTCTTTGGCCTCTGGGGAGATCCCAACCACTGCATCCAACCCCAAATTCTCGAGACCAAATGCCAAAATGGTCTTCCCTTTGCATGCCTAAGGGGTCTTGTGGCAATATTGGCCCTTGAACTTCTCAATATCTGCAAGGAGAAGAGATGGAAGGAGTGTCCGGGGCTCCAGGAGCCTTGAACTGCAATATTCAGCACAACTTTGGGTACGACCTAAAATCCCAGCATGTTGGGACTTTGGTAGTGGTGACATGGCAGACTAGATATATTGGGTCAGAAGACAGAGGAAAGGTGGGTGAAGCCAGGGATGAGCTCAGGGGTCCATTTTATTGCTTGCTTCAGGACCACTGCATTACAGAGTAACCTTTGCCCAAGCTCAGATGGTTCACTACAAACACATCCATCCTTGTAAAAAAAAGGAGCTATGATATTGCTTAGGTAAAGAAGTGAATGAATGCAGTAAATGTAAGTTTTCAGGAAAGCATGTAAACGGCCTGTAAAAACTACTGAAACATTGTCTTGCTGCTGCTGAGACAGCAGAAATGGGAGCCGCTGTTTGCTAAGTGTTGCAGAACCACCACATTATTTTTTTGGCAGACATTTAATGATGGCTAGAGGAGGGAAGCTGGAAACATATGCTCCTCCCCAGCAACTCTCCTACAAAATACAGTGTCACACAGTGATGGGACCAGCTCAGAAACACATTGCCCCTCACCACCCTCCTCTCCCCTGAACAAAGACCCCGTGCTCAGAAACCATTTCCCAGCACCCTGTTCCCCAACACCATGCAGAGGACTCGTGCAGCGCTGCTGCTCCAAAGTGGCAGGGATGCGCATGGAAAAAGAGTTGGGATTTTGAACAGCCTTTTTGCAGTAAACCCAGACAGTAACCCCTGTCCTGCCCAGCACGCGGGATTTTGCCAGCATCTCTGACAACAGGCTGCAGCAGGGATTGAGCTGGTGAGAAAGCAAGGAAGCAGCTCCAGCGGTCTCTTTTGCAGCCACCCCTTCAAGAGTTCGGTGGGCTTTTCTGGAGAAACATGTGAGCAGCGTGGTAACCCATCTGGAGACCCTGGGTCTGCATCACCTGCCTCCTGCACTGCCTGCTGGTTACAGCCGCGTGGTCTCCAGGAATATCATCAGTTCTGGGCTTTACCAATGAAACCAGAAAGACGAGCACAAACAGCTGTGATATATTTTCAAAGGTCTAAGCCTCATTTTACAATGCATAAGGGAGGAATAATCCAATCGTGGTGAATCATCCATCTTGTGGCATTTGTGTCAACAGCCACGGACAGCTGCCATAGCCCCTCGGTGCGGACGCAGCACCAAGGTGTTGGAAGGGGATGGTGCTGGCTGAGCATTTGGGCTGTTCTCTGCTTTTCCCCAGACTACACGGGACCGTGTCTTTCCAACCCTCATAGCAAACCTCCATTTTCTTCCAGCCAAAGACAGGCTGAAGGATTTGGTTTCAGCCCCTCCAGTAGAACACTACCAGCAGCCTTGGCTGGCTGCAGACGGGCCAACTGCCTCCCCAGCTTCCCACCTTACAGCTGCTCGGCCGGTATTAGTCTGGAAACAACTTCCCCATCTGGTACACGTGCAGCTTGTAAACCCTGCTCCTAGACATGTGCCTGTAGCAGCACTCTATAAACAGCTTTCACCTCGGATGGACTCCAGCAGGACATATGGATGTATACGGTGACTGAGACCAACCATCAGAGCATCAAAAACGGCCAGTTCCTCCTTCCCATTAGTTTCAGCGACAACAACCCACTGGCAGGAGGTTGAGAAGTCCTGGCATTTATTTTTTTTTTCCTGATGACTGTGGTCTGAAAGGAAGCCATAGCAAATGCAGCAATACGTGGGTCCCCGCATCATGCCGATGGGGAACTGGCAGAGCTGGGCACTCAGCTGTGCTTCCCATCCTCACTTGCCTTAAAATAGCCAAGCCATCTGTAATAGATCAGCTCGGGCCCTCCTGGCTTGTCCCCCTTGAATTGGTGGGGGATTTCTGGGAAAGAAGCATTTACTGGACCACAGAGGGACAGAGAGCCCAGCCCCAGTAACGTGGTATGTGGGGAGCACCAGCACTGATGCTGTTGCCTCCCACCATTTCAGTGAGCTCTGGGCTGCGGGAGGAAGGCTGGGCTGGCAAACCAGTCCCTGTCAGGTGGAGCACTTATTCCAGCAAAGCAAAAATAACTGCTATGGTGTTTGGTCTGCAGGATGCTGTGCAGGTTTGCTGGATCTTCACCCAGCAGCTGGCCTCGGTGTTTGCATCCCCAAGCCATCTACCAGTAATGAAATTCTGGTTAAAATTATGGCTTTTTGGAGAAAACTGGCAATGGGTGAAAGTGTCATGGGTGGTTACTGCTTCTGCATGCGGAAAATCATTAATTGTGCACATAGCAGAGGAAAGTGGAAGCCGGTGTAGAACAAAACATGGGAAGCATGTCTCTGCTCTGCAAAGGACTACCCTGCAGTGCTCTCGTTTGGACGGATGCTGTTGGGGTTGGGGGTTTGGCCCCGGTGTGGGTCTGCGCACATGAGAACAGCTGCAGAGCAGTGGCCACAGAGGGGCGAGCCACGGGGTGCATGCCCATCCAAGCTGTTGCTGCAGGGCTGGGGATGCCCAGCGGGAAGTGGAGCAGCTCAGAGGGGAATCTCTGTGAGGATGCTCGCACCACGGCCGCAGCAGCCACAGCACTGGGTTACACAGCCCCGGCTGGGCCGGGCATTTTGGCTGGCAGACACGGTTCATCTCACCTTTTGGATGCTCACACATTCCAGCCAAGACCGAATGTTGTTCTGAGAGCTGGCGGGCCATTTATTTATGTACCAGAGTATTCCTCTTGATATTTTAATCTTTATTCTTTTCATTTGAGCGTCTTTCCTCCCTGGAGAAAAATGAGGATGTTTTTCTTTATTTGTTATGAAAATTATTTTTCAAAAGGCTAATTCAGGCAAGATTGTTTTAGCCAAAGCACAAGCTCTACACCAAAACCAAACACACGCTGACTCCAGTTTTCCACCAGAAAAAGAGACAGCAGACAAGGACATTTAAGGACGTGTAGCAACGCACCACTACTTGAACACATTTAGAGGTACAAAATAACCAACATTACTTACTGGGGCTGCTATTTAAACTCTCATAGCCCCAACTGAGAAGCCTCCCAAATTCACCAAGCGTGGAAAGTACACCTGATCTATCAATGACATTTTTTGGGAGATTTATTGATGAATTATTTTTGAGGTAATGAGCAGGGCAGAAGCACACATTGCCCAGCGGGAGAAGCCATCCAATGCGCACACACCGCTCAGTACTTCTACATCCCTCCTTGTCCTCGCCATGTCCCTGCAGGGCCCCCTAGCAGTAAAGGGCAGTGAGGAGGAGGAGGAGCAGGAGGCAGAGCACTCCCAGCATGGCCAGGCAGGGGAAGGTGGTGGAGCCAGTGGGGTTTTTCCTTTAAGCACAGTGAAGGCAGAGTCTGTCCCCTGCTCACCCTCGCCAAACCGGGGGAGCAGAGCCGGCTGGGGGCCACGGCTCTGGGGGATGCGCAGCACTGCTGCTGCAAGTGGAGGAATCTGGCTCACAAGAAAACATTGTATTTTGAAACTTCCTACAATGCAACGGTTTCTAAAAACAAAAGAAAACATTGCTTGGGCCAAGTTCAGCTTTCACTGCTTATATTCGTATTTTTAAAGTATTGCTTCACTATAATATCTGATACACTCACAGAGAGGGGGAAAGCAAGGCACTTCCATGGACTTTATGAAACAAAAAGTGTCACTTTGAAGAATAATGATGGAAATGTTCTATTTCTGCTGGGGCCTCACCCTAATTGTGTGAGAATGAGAAATGCTTTCTCAGCCTGATAACGCTCAGTGATGGCAAACAAGCATTTTCAGACAGGAAATCTTCCCATCACAAGTTTTCTACCCAAACTTGCCTGATTTGGGCCCCCGGAGCACCTGCAGCCAGCCCACTGGGGGCTGAGACAACAGCACTGCTCTTCTGCCAGCACAGGGAGTCCCACAAGCTGCACTTACCGCTCCAACTTCTTCCCCGTATACATCCCCATCTTCTCATCAACGTCATCCATCATCTCGCTGACCAGGGGAGCGTGCACTGCCCTGGAAAGAGTAGGAAGAGCACTGGCAAAGGGAAGTGATGCCCAGGAGATCCCTCCTGCAGCAGCTGGAGTTTGCAAAGATCAGCGGAGACCTTGGGTGTGTCTCTTTCCTTTGGAGTCAAGATCTGAGCTTGGATCAAGCTTGAGTGTTGAGGACATGACAACACCGGCTCCCCTGTCCCTTAAGGTGTGAAGTGATGCCCAAGAGGCTCTTCTGCCCCAGGCAGCCCCACCCCAGAGACCTCATTGCCATCTGCAATGGGCTGAAAAGTGACTTGCTGCCCTGGTGCAAGGCACCATGTCACATGGAGATCCTATTATTGGTAATTCTGACCAAACCCTGCTGTGCTCTTCAGGAAACAAGTGATGACCAGCATGTCCCAGGGGTGGCCATTGTCCCAGACATGGCTCATCACCCAGCATCCAGTTCAGGAATTCAGGTAGACCTTGGGGGACAGCCAGAAGGGGTGAGCTGTGAGCCCCCAGGGCCGTCTCACAAAGGTGGTGGCACATGCTTGAGCAGATGGGGACCCCCCTCCCCTTCCCCAGTGTCTCTGGTGTAGATCCTCATACCCGCAATGCCTCAGTGCTGAGCTCCACAGCAACGTCACAGCCAGAGTTACCAGCACCTTCTTCCCTCTGAACTTTTCCAGCTCCTTTTACTCTCATCTGTGGAAGCAGCAGCCTTTAAACTTCTGTATTCCCGGGGAGGAGATCAAAAAGGGTCATTATTCACCCCAGGAATGAAAAGGAGAGACTGTGCCGGCCTTGGGATCTCCCCTTCCCTCAGATGCTGCTGGAGCATCCATCTGAGAGTTTCTCACAGTAACAGATGTCTCCTGTACACAGAGAGATGCTGCAAACCCGTAGTCACATGGGGTTTGTCTCTGGCTTCATTCAATATTTAAATTGAGTGTGCAAGCACAGGATACCTTTGCACAGTAATTCTGTACCCCAAAAGGGTACTATTGCAACCCCAACATCGCCCCGAGGCATCTGATCAGCCACGCTCCATCCCCTTGGCATGGCTTTACACCCTTGCAGGAGTGAGCGACAGGGAAGCAGCCTTCATTTTTAAAAGAGAAGATAGCAGAAGACCTGAGGGGAGTTTTCCTGACCAGATCCCCCTGATCCTCACTACCCCTCTGCAGGGGTAAACAGCTCCAAGGTAAAAAGCCTAGAGCTGCATGTGCCGGAGCAGACGAAGTGCTCGGCGTACTTGCAGATATCATACTGGAGCCTGGCATTTTGCATGTAGTTGGGGTGGTCGTCAGAGAAGGCGAAGTCGGAGTAATACATCATCTCTTCGCAGGAGTTGGTAAAGATGGTGCGGTAGATGCTGGCTCTGCCTTCCTCTGCAGAGGAGGGAGGTCCTAAAGGGAGAGGAGCATGGACGTGTCCCATCAGTGGGGACATGGCCCCTGCCTGTCCTGGAGCCCTGCACTGACTCCTCCCAATATCATCACCCCCTGGCCTCTGCCTCCAGGCTGGAAGCAGAGAAAAATGGCAAAGCCATTAAGTGCAATAACCAAATAACCCCCTGCCAGCACAGAAGTGTCCTAACAGGCCAGGAGGAGGATTTGCATCACCCAAGGCATTTAGGAGCTGGTTACATGTGCATCTGCCAGGGAAATGAAACCTCAGGGGAAGAGAGCATGGTGGAAGGACCATGCCAGAGCCTTCCACTGTGCATCAGGAGGTCGGGTGTGCCACAGCTACACTCGTGCACATGGACACGTGCAAAATATCAAGGAGATAAGTAACATGGAACCTCCCAGTGCCCAGCTTCCTCCTGGTCTGCCTGAGAAACTTCCAAAATCCCACAGGTCTGCCCAGACATCACCCCTTTGTGCGCACTGTCTTGGTGACAGCACTAGTGAAGGCAGAAGCCCAGCAAGGTGCATTTGCTTTGGCACAGTGGCCTTATGCAACCATGGGGCAAATCTGGCCTTGGAGGGGGACAGAGGCTTGTGCCAACCATCCAGCAATGCCTGGCCAGCTGGCCAGTGTCCCACTGAAATCTAGAAGGGCAGGACACAGGGGATCCGCAAAAATCCCCAAGACCACCATGCATACAGTGCGGCCCAGGCTGGCCTGGTCCAGTCCTACCCAAAATGGCCAGCCCCACGCATCACCCTGTTCCCATCAAGGGGGCACCTGCTACGTCTGCCCTGATGCTTGGTGCTTAACGGTATTAAACCCAGGTAATGCAATTCCCTTTCCCAATGGTTTCGATGCCAAGACAGAGCTGCAAAAAAATGCAGAGAGGTTTCTGGACTAAAAAAATTCATATTTGAGTTGACAAAACAATTACCAACTTCCAATAAAAATGGGAAAAAAAAAACCAAACAAACAAACAAAAAAACCCTACAAACAGATAAGGAGCTAAAGTGCTTTTGACTTTTCTCCTCTGTGGTGATATTCTGTTCAGAAATTCTCCATTATAAGTATTAAAAAGTATTGCCAAATGTTCTGGAAGAATTTGCTGGAGCCCTCCCCAGAAAAGACAGCAAATGTGGTCCATGTTTCAGATGAGTCAAATGTTTCAGATGACTCCAGAACAAGCTTTCTGCCCTCTCCCCTGCTCCAGGGTTTAACTCACACGGGCTCAATTCCTTTCCCTAATGGCACTATGAGCTGCTCCTGCAGCAGAAATCCCACCCCAGACTGACACCTTGGCCCCAGCCTGACAGTGGGTGGCCACATAGCACAGGGTCTGACCCTCTAACTATTCATTTGGATTCTTTTTCAGCTCCATGGTGTATGGCTGCTATGTGAAACGATGCCAAGAGCTACCCCGAGCAGCAGCGAGTGCTCCCCAAGGTGGGGTGACAGCTGGCAGGCCCACAGGGAGACTTTTGCAGGGCCTAAAGACCTGCATTTCATAGCCTTCCCTATCTCTATGGGCTTTGAGGGGAGAGGGGGGCACATCCTTGGAGCAGCCCTGAGGGCTTGCAGCCCCTTAGCTGGCAGCTCTGTCCCCAGAGGAGAGGAGTTGGCAGTTCAGAGGCAACTGGGCTCAGCAAGTTGGGGAACGGCTGGGCTGTCCCCAGGGTAAGCGAGGGGACCTGTATTGAACCAGCCCTCCTACGCGCAGCCATCAGAGCTAAGCAAGCCTGCGTAGGCACGCAGGGTGCAGCCTCCCAGCCTCGGGGACGCAGGTTTCCCCAGCCAGCTCTGAAGCTGGGCAGCCAAAGCCTCTCACAGTGTAGCACCAGAGCCCCCCGACACCCTCACTCTTCTCAAAGCAGGTGGGCTCCAGCCACTCACCCAGGCAGCACTTGGTGGCTGCCAGCCCACTGATGCCCGTGCCCACCACCGCCACGAACACCGTGCCATCCTGCCTGCGGGGAGCGGGGCTGCCGCAGAGCCAGGCCATGCAGGCTTGCCCAGGTGGGTCTGCAGCCCCTGGCAATGCCCTGCGGAGTGGGGTTGCCCACCACCTCCCCAGTACAACTCTCCCAGCTCCTTAAATATTCTGGAGGGTTTCTTGCTGATCCTGGCTCATCTGCTTCTCACATAAGCCCCAGGTAGGTGTGTAGGGGAGGAAGGAAGAACTGAGGCTTTCCCTGGTACCCAGGGGCTCTCGAGAAGAGGAGCTCCCCCAAAAGAGCAAAGCTCTTTTATACAGGGCTGCGCAAGGGGCAGGGCCAGCACCAAGGAGCTGTTTCAATTAACAACTTGTCCTGTTTGGACTTTAGCAACCCCAGAGCTGTAACATGAGGAGGAACTGTGGGTGCAGAGCTCCTAAATTAGGAAATAAATGCTGGTCCAAAACTGCTGCAGGATAGAGCCCAAGGTCACTGAGCAGCAGCAGCCACCTCTGGTCCGTGGGACAAGCAGCATCTCTCATATGTGCACACACCCCCCGCTCTCCAAAACGGCACGATGTCCGTGTCAGACAGGGCCAGGCTGCCCAGCCTTGTCCTGCTTCCACCCCAGCACAGCAGTTATCCCCCTGCAAACAGGGCAGCTGGCAGCACCACCCCAGGGACAAGCCACCCCAGCATGGGGCAGGTTCCTGTTGAAGCATCTGACCCCTTTCCCCTGCACTTGGGGATTCAGAGGGGCCAAAGCTGGGACCGGGCAGGAGGCGGGGGGCTGCCTTCCTCAGGCTTCAGGGCCCTGGCTTGTCTGGCACCCACTTGTGCCGATGTGAACAGGGGCTCTATCCTTGCAGGGCCACCAAGGAGACTATCTGGAGGGGGCTCACCCTCAGCAAGTAAAGAAATGGAGAAATGAGGAGTCTCTTACTGAAGTATGGGCAGAATAAAGGTAGGGCAGGAGCAGCAGACTGCAGAGAAGGCTATGTATTCTATACCAGCTTTTCCCCTCACATCTGTTACCAGAGCCAGTTGGTTCCCAACCACATCGTGCAATGGTCCAGGTTTCCCAAGCACGGGACTTTCCGTGAGTAACTTGCTGGCTGGGCTTGCTGTGCCTGCGATCGGTTACCAATGCAGAGCTCCATCTTTTCTTCCTTATGGCTTCAGTTTGGCTCAACATTAAAACCATTAAAAAAACACATTGAAGTGACAAGGTGGGGCAGATGATCTCCTTAACCAGGTTGATTTAGGGCCAGAATCAAGTTTCTGGAGCAAAAATCTATAAGTTCATATGGACTTCCTCTTGTGGCGTGGGCTCAATTCCCCCACTGTAATAAAAAGGGGCAAGTGTGTTTCAGAGGATGTCTGTGGGGAAGGGCAAAGCGCAGGCAAGCAGGGGGAAGTTTGTTTGCAGATCCCAATCCATCTCTGCACTCTTCATCTAAGTCTCATTGTGCGAATTCATCCATCAAACCCCTGTCTCCAAACAGGTCCTGGGGGAGAACGGGAGCTGGGATTATGCCTGTTTGAAAGTTGCTGGAGCCTCTGAAGCTGTCTAAGCTGTGCCGTTAATTCATGCTAAATTGACTTGAAATAAAATAGAGCGGAGAATGCCAGAAAAATGATTGAACAAGCAAAGTGAAATCACTAATTTTTCCACTATCTGCCAAATTGGTTGGCTTTTCCAAGGGAACAGCTTTGGAGTCATGGTTAAATTGACCTAATACAAGTAAACTGCCAAGCTGGCTTTACAGATTCCCAGCCCAGAGGAGGTATAGATCCTCTCCTGCAGGACATGACCTGGAGGAAGACTTCTCCTGCTAATTAAAACATTTGTCAGGAAACTACACCCAGGAGCGACACATGGCAAGAGAGCATCCCTGCTCCTGGCCCTGGCACTGGGAAAGAAAAGGTCACCCAAGGCAGAGGGAGAAGAGCAATGGTGCAGGAAGAGTCAATCACTTCCCCAGACACAGCTGTCAAGCATCTGAAAGAGGAAAAGGCCACAGACCTCTTGGGTCATCATTTCCCAGCTGCCGTTTTCCTCCAAAGGCAGGAAAAAGAAAACCAAAAGTGGAT
>KL260033.1:3166-18037 GCA_000699545.1 Podiceps cristatus | reverse complement strand
TTTTTTTTTTTTTTCGTTTGGACCTTTTTGTTCATTTGTTCAGCAGTTTGTCCCCTTGCTTGCTCTCTCTGGAACTTGCTCTTCTGGGATGGCTACAGGGGAATATCCCTGCTCCCTGCCTGCTGCTCAGGATGGGCTATGTCAGTCCTCAGGTGGTGAGAAATTGTGCATCGTTCATTTTATATATTCTGTTATCCTTAGATATTATTATTATTAATATGTTTTTATCTTTTTCTTTGCTGTCCTAGTAAAGTGTTTTTATCTCAACCCGTGAGTTCTCTCTCTCTGATTCTCCTCCTCACCCCACTGAGGGGGTGCTGTGTGAGCGAGTGGCTGCCTGGTCCGGTTAACATTTGGGGTTAAACCACAGCAGGAAGGTAAAGGTTTGCAATATACTTCATGCTCTATACTAATCCCCAGTCCCCTATTCCAACAAGGTGTTTTAGTCGTTGACTGTCTCTCTGTTTCTACAAACTCAGCACAATCAAGATCTGATCTGTGTCTTTAGGCAATAATCTACTACAAATAATTATTAAAAACAAGTCTTCAGTACTCTGCTGCCAATTACCAAGCTGAGAACATCTTGCAAAGAAGATGGTGTGTAGGGAGGAAGAAATGACACACAGGGAATAGATCTGATTAAATATGCTGAACCACAATGTCAGCTTTAGACCTGGACCATTTCATTATCTTGATAGCTGCTTTTGGAAATTTAGGAGTATACTGATAGTAAGCAAGCAGTGATTTTGCATGCGCTGTCAGATTTGTAATTGCAAAAATATGCTCTTGAGATTTTGCTCTCTGCTTCCCCCCCACACACACTTTCCACATTTTCACAATGCATCATATTTTTCACCGTGTTTCTAAAACTTCACAGAAACTTCTGAGATCTCCATTCTCCCACTCCACGCCTCTTGGAATCTGCACGTCTGAAGAGAACCAGAGTTTGCATTGCCAATAGAGCAGACATGGAAATGAAACACTTCTGATTTCTCTCACCCAGAATTTTTTAGCTAGAGTCCATCTGCTCACCAGTGCCTATTTAGGAATGCACAACACCTTTTCCTTCTTCCATAGCAGCCAAACTGAACAAGAGTGGGTGGGAATATTAAAATGACACTTTTGAACTGAACTGTAACTTTTTATTAAATGAGAAAGTGGGGGGCGGGGGGGGGGGGGAAAGTGACATGTCTCCTTTATACAGTCTGAGCTGCAGCTGAAAAGGCAAAATCTATCAGTTAAAATAATAGTGACTAAATTTTCAGTAGTGAACAGAATTTTGCCTCTGTCACCTCTGACATCAAATAGTAGCCCTTTGAGTAAATAGCTCATATTGACCTGTAGTCCACTGTTAGAAAAAAAGGATCATTTAATGACAAAAAATAGTTTTTACTACTGCAAATTTCTACTTAAAGATGGAGGGCATGATATGATACTGCTGAAGGCTAGAAAGGTGATACTTTTAAAAAATTGATTTTCAAACGATCTTCTGAAAATTATTGCATGTGATGTTTCACTCACAGAAAAAAATGTGAATACAAAATCTGGTAGTGGTTATGAACTGAGAGTTAGAGGCAATAGTCAATGGGCGTGAATTTTGAATGCAAACAGCTTGAACAGGGAAATATTGCTTCCTATCACATTTCTTTCATCAGTCTATTATAGCACAGGATTTGAGGACTTCCCCACATGCTATAGTGAACATTTTACTCTTCTTATCTGGAATAATATAATTGACATTACACAAAGCAGCTGCTAGGCACGTTCATTTGCTGTTGCTTTCACTTCAAATCACAATGGCTGCTGTCATACTCTGTTGCTTTTAAAGACATACCTATTTTGTGCACTTCTGCGGCTGCCATGCCTGTACTTCTCAGAAGAGATGTAAAACCATAAGCCCTGAGCATGAGCAGTCAGGAAGAATCTTATACAACAATATCCTTACATCCTTTAGGTGCTACTGTTTATGTCACAATATATGTCTTACTGCTGTAAATATTTTCTAAAGTACAATTAGGGGGAAAAAAAAAAAAGTTACATATCACCTGAAAATTGGACTCTTCAAGTTATCATGAGGTACACATCTGAAGATCAATGCACTCCAGATCACTAATTATTTTGATGATAGCTCTTGAAGTTCAACTCTGATAGAAAAGTGAGATAGATAAACATATGGAGTACCTGTAACAGCTATTAATACCAATAGTAACTTTGGGTACATACTGCCACTTCAAACAAAACTGTTTGCTACCTTTGCAATTTTGTCTTGAAAATTACATCTGATAAATCTGTGGTTTGTCTGTTGGCATCATAGCATCATGCCTGAGGCTGGAAAAAAGAAAAAATAAAATGACCGCATCCAATGATTCTTTCATGAAAAATTTGTTTCCAACATATCCTCATATAGCAATATATATTACATAAGGAACTTATGTTTGGAATTTGAATTTGAAAACACACAAAAAAAGGCATCAGATTTTAAAGAATAATGCAGAGGTCTATTAATAAAGATAAATAAATTTACCACCCAAGCATTTGGTCTAGATATCAGGAATTGTGGTATTAGGCACTTTTGCATAGCTAGGAAGTTCCATTTGTATAATTGATTTCCATACCTGAAGTAGTCACCCTAATCTGCCCTTATAGATAGAGCAGCCACTCAGCACTGGAGAGATAGGTCACCATGTAATAATTGTGGATGTACTCATTTACCTCCAGTGGCTGGAAAAGGAGGACAGCTTGACTAGTTCAGATGATGATATTTGCAGCTGTAGGTGGCAAAATTATGGAGGTCAACCCCATCCACAATGCTCAGAGTTTCCATGCGCAGAAAAAGGCCCCATTTAACAGAGTTTTTTTGTCCAAAAGTGTATCTTTTCTTTGAGAGGTTAATAGCAAACAGGTCTACCCAGCACATGCCAAAATTTGGCCTCATTGTTTAATAGTTGTAGTTCTTCAGGTATCATTTATTCACTGACTCACCAGATACATATGTGGTACATTCCTACGATCAGGTAACATCTCCTTTTTTCTCTGCTCAGAGCTTGATCTTATACCAAAAAAAAGACAGAAAAAAAGTGGAAAGATTTTTTGTTTCGGTGGACTTCATTCAGAAGCCTCAAAGTACCCTGAAAAGGCAATTTTCCTTACTGAACACACAAGCCTTGCTGTACCTGTGTTATGTAAAGTGGCAGTAGAATTGTTTGTTCCGAACTGCTCTTTTATTCTATTATAACCATTCTTTTTATGTGTTCTTCTGCATCAAATGCCAGGTGACAACATGCTGACATGCTTAACATTAATGACTAACTGATAAACAATGGAAGTCAAATGATCTGCAATCTTTGATTATACTTATAATAACTCTTTGAATAGGATGTTTTGCATAAGTTACTCCTGAAAGTGTCAGTTTACCATTCTTCTGTCAGGCAGGACATAGTCCAAGTAATTAACATGCATCTTGGGCATCTGATTCAATGAGTGGCTAGTGGGGTTTTTTTCTATATATAATGATACATTATTATAGTGCCATTACTGGAAGGCTTGGAAAAAGCTCTTAACTCTTAATGCAGGTGTCACAGTTGACTCTTACTGTAGGTAACACTGAGACTCAAAACCACAACAGGGTGTTGAGTCAGAGATGCAGATGTACTACTTTGGGCTTTGTTGCTAAAGATTTCTGCATAGAGGAAGTTTCTGACTTCTTTCCTTGCAGATGTTACACCTCAAACTGTGTTCTTGAATTATGAGCTGACTAGTGGACTACACTTGCTGTAAAATCACAGAATGGTAGGGGTTGGAAGGGACCTGTAGACATTACCTAGTCCAACCCTCCTGCTAGAGCAGGGTCACCCAGAGCAGATTGCACAGGACCGCGTCCAGGAGGGTTTTGGATATCTCCAGAGAAGGAGACTCCACAACCTCTCTGGGCAGCACCTCTCTGGCAGTGAGACACCAGAGTACATACGAGTCATTGCATACACAGGCTAAAACTGTACAAGGAGAATTATCCTCTAAAACATTAAATCAACTATGACATTATATATTAATAATTTTTTTTAAAAAAACAGTATAGTTATATTTAAATATCAGTGGTTATCAGATGGTACAAGGATTCCTGAGCTTTGCTTATGTACCACTAATAGTAGCGACAGTGATGATGGTTATTCATAACCAGGATAATTTCAGGTATTAACAGCAATAGGAAGAGGAGGAACAGACAGTACCTCCTCAGGTGCTGGCTCTTTGCTTTCTAGTACGCAGGAGATATACATCAGTCCGCTCTCTGAGTGAGGGTTTCAGAAACTGAGATCCTCACTTTACATCTTCGCTCTTGTTTCAGTGATTCATACCTCCTCACTGACCACCACCTCTGCCCTCTCATGCTATGAGTAACTGCTTGCTCTGAAACAAATGCGTGCAGGCTGTCAGGAACCGGCCTTATCTGTTCTGTGGCAGTGGTTATTGTGCCACAGCTCAGGAACTCATTTCCACTGAGTTCTTTCTTACCAGTCTGTTCAGGTACAACCACCTTGAGACCTACTTGAAGATGTTCGTAACATGGTATTTGGTAAAGGGTTTATCCTGGCCTCCATTAAGCCCAACATTTGTGAGACATATACACAGAGGCTTGTGTAGACAGACAGTCTGTTACCTGATTTACCACCATTTGGTCCCAGTGTTATTTTTCGCTATGGAGTTTTGGATAAAGGCTTGTGTTTGACCCTCCTAGAGAATAGGTAGAGCAGCTTGGGTGAGGAAAAAAACCAACTGTCTAGAAGAGCATTTAGGGACTTAATGCTCTCATGTATTTAATAAGGAATGTAAGAACATAGTGTGGAGTGGATGGTTTCTCTATGACACCAAGGCCAAGATTCATGAAGATAAATATTTAAGTACTTTGCATCTGAAACTCTCAGGACAGTGACATGGGACAAGACACAGACAAGCTCAAGCTCCTGTCTCCTGTCTGGTACTTCCATTTCTGTATACTCTCTCTGATAGGTCCCGCATCTTGATAATAGGGGAACCAAGCAAATTATATGAACCGTGGTACATCTTCACGTGGTTCATCGTTTAGATTCAGTCCATGGGGTTTCACTAGTTATGTCATTCCTTGATTTCTTCCCTACCATTTTGTGTGTGATTAACCTCACTTTGTTTAGATACCTAAAATCCAAAAGTCTGAATTTGACCTAGTCAGTGTAGACTACCCCAGTAATCGCTGGGGAAAAAATAGCTCCAATGCATAGGCCATCTGAACCTAGGAAATGTGGCTAAACCAGGTAAGATTATCCTCTGTTGGATGCTGTTTCTCTACACCAACTATAAAAAGTCTGAGAATGACTTATTGAAATTCAGTTACCATTTGTATGTCTGAAATTAATAGTGATAAATCCCACCGTTTATGCCTCTTAATCCATCTCTGACATCTTGGTCACAGGAAAACTGGAAACTGTGTTTACCAAATGTAAAGCAGCTGCTGTGTCAGAAAACAAATTTTAAGGACCACCAGATTTCAGAGCCTTGTCTTGCCTCTGAGTTTCTGTCTGTCCTTCTCCCGCTGTAGCTTTTTGGTGGTACCAATTCCATGACCTCAAGATCCGGATGTCACAAACAACAAATGAAGATAGGATGGTTTTGAAATAGCTATTCTCTGTTAGATCTAATAACTTAGCAGCTAGTGTTCTCATCTCTGGAATGGAACACTTGCTTTTGTTTTCTCATTTGGAAGAAATGCAAGAATCAGAATGTATTGCTATTCTGTGGCAGGTGACAGTATCTTCTCAAAAGCTTTTCTATTTAGTAGAAAAATGTAGATAATTTCTTCTGTTTCCTACGTTAGTATTTTACTCAATAACTTAACGGATTTCAGATGAAAAATAGGTGCCATATCTTAACGCCTAGTTTCAAAGAACACTCACAGATGTTTTTCAGACTGTTTTAGCAGTTAGATACTTCCTTATGAAAAGTGGGTAAAGTTTTATTTAAACTTCAAAATAAAACTATTCAGTTAGAAATTTCAGTTCGATCAAAATAACACAAACATATTTTGGCAGAACAAATAAAATATATTAAAAAAATTGTTTCAGTTAATTTCAGGTTAATTTTCTTGCTGCCTTTTCTAATGTAGGTTTTTTCTTCAACAAAAATGACATTTTAAGGAGAAAAAATATAAAAAGTTTAATTAAAAATACCAAAATGAAATGTTATGGCATTTTGAAAGTGAAACATTTCATTGAAAGAGATGTAAGTAAAATGTTGAGTAAAATATTTTGACTTTAAAAATCCCTCTTTTTTGGCCAAAATTATTCACTCGAGTTGATAATCCTTTATGCAGAGAATTTACTATTCATAGAAAGAAGTGTCGCTCAATTCTACAAGAACACCTCCTAGGAAATAGCCGTAGGCTCTATCTTTTTTTGTTAGTTTTCTCCTTGCTAGCCCTCGTGTTTCCCCACTTATCTCAGTGCTTTTTGCAAAACCCAGTCTTATCTGCTGAATTTACCCATCTGTCAGGAGTGTTGATATTTAACTCAGAGATGATACAATACTTGGCAATAGTGTGCTTTAAAATGGGTATAGCACTTCCCCTGTTTCATTTATAGAGTTAGCTTTTTGTGACGTAAGTTAAAAGAGAAATATTGCCATTGCATGCAGTCAAGACAGTTTAGAAATATTCACCCAATGCAGCAGCTAAAGTTATGAGTTTACAGTGCTGAGAATCTTGTCCACAATTTCTGCTGTGAGAAGTCAACCTTTGAAAAAAATATGGGCCTTCCCACACTTGTCCCTGTAATGAAAATGTTGCTTTTCCACTGGCAGTCACTTGTAAATCTTCCTCTTTTTTAACAGTCAGCATTTGGAAGGCTGGGCCCAAATTCTTTGTAGAGCATTTCTTGAAATAACCCATTCTCCTTTTGATTCACTGACTGTTGGAGAATTCTATGTGGAGGACGGAATTTTGTTTTTCTCAATAGTGAACAGATTTTTATTCACATATTATTCCTGTGAACTTTTAGTTCCTTGTCCTCATGGAATGAGCTGCCACTCACATTTTTAAATGACACTGTATAATAGACTCATTCTCTCCTTAGGTGAACTGGTCTATTTCTTACGTTGCTTGGTGCATTATAAGAATACCGCCCCTTTCTTGTAGCTACATGCCATTTAACCTTCACAAAACTCTTAGTTCCCCAGTTTCTCTTAGCAAGAAAATTCAGTACTTTCTCCTCATAAAAGACACTTTCTCTATCCCAGGGACATTGTAAGTGGGTTTATACTTAGCATTAGATCTGAGGGTGTTATGGATATGTATCCAGTTACAAGATCAGATAATTTTAATTCTCTAACGTAATAGGCCCAGTTTGTGGCCAGTTGACTTTTTGAATTACTATGTTCCTTTTCTGAATGCTATATATTATTCATTCAGTAAATATCTGCAAGATGGAATAAAATACTGGCTACACTGTTTATATAATCTACCTCCTGTTCCTGGGCTACTCTAGTAAGCTTGCAAGGAGAAAGCATGTGTGATTGATGTTTCCAGTATTTGTTCTCTATGGAGCAAGTTTTGATACACTGTACCAACATCATTACATTTATAATAACAAATGTGTTCCACTTTGCCGTCATGTGGCGTAGACTCAGTTCTTATTTAACAAAGTCAGCTGTTATATGGCTATAAACTCGCTAATCGTATCTTTATAATATAAAATGTTAACAAAAATGTAAATGGATCTTAATCATTACATTTATATGAAAAGAACATAAATAGAAGGAAAACTATTGGGAACCAGGATAAAAGAAAGTAAAATACTAAAAAAGTGTTGGAAACTTATTCTGTCCAGGCTAGACTTTCACTTTATTCATTCACAGAAAAGGGTGGGAAGTCATTCTTCCCCTCCAAAAAACACCTTTAGAGAATATGAAGACATTTCACTCAGCCACTGTTCTTTGAGAAAAGTGATGATTTCCTCTAGGCATCGCAGTTATTTGTAAATTGTGCAGCCAGTGAGGGGCAAGGACAAAGGAAAGGCTGCCTTTCTCATCATCACTCCTAGTAACAACTCAAATTAGTGCTCAGGCAGTGCTGCCTAGTCCTGTCCAGACCAAACATCCCGGTACGGGGACTCCTCTGGGGTATGGCTCCCAACACACCAATGTTAAGGCTAAACACCATCACACCCATCACACCAATTTGAAGGCTATTTGGTGAAACACTGGAACAGGCTGCCCAGAGAGGTGGTGGAATGTTTCCCTGGAAACATTCAAGCCCAGGTTGGACGGGGCTGTGAGCAACCTGATCTGGGTAATGGTGTCCCTGCTCACTGCAGGGGGTGGGACTAGATGGGCTCTGGGGGTCCCTTCCAGCCCAAAACATTCTATGTTTCTATAAACAAAAATTGAGGAAATACTACATTTTTTAAGAATTATTGCAGCAACATAAGGAGATCTAGTATATTTTGCCAAAAAAACAAACAAAAATATAATTTGATCTGATCTACAGAAGAATGTGGAACGATATCTGCATAGCTATACTATGTGTTATGGATCATATTGATCTTTAGTCATTCACAGACAGAATACATTATTATTAGGTTAGACGACTTGGGGACTTTTGGGACCCCTAGAGTTAGGCAGCAGCTAAAGTGTTTTTGAGGTTTGGAATTTTAGGCTCAAGTACCTTTATCCATTTGTGATGCTAGCCCTATATCTATATCTGCATGAAACCAGCCACAGTGACCCCAGATCTTGGCAGAGGCCCACTGATCCGCAATCAGTTGGGTAAAAACACTGGGAGTCAACAAGTACCTAGTGTTTGTCAGGAATATGGAGAAGGACAGCAGAAATATCAAAATAAATATAGCAGAAATAGCTAAAACAAACACTAGAGGCAGGCTGCTAGGTATGCAACACCTAAAGAGCTTCAGATGTGGATTCTCCAGTTGACAGCACCAGGCATGTTTCTTTTCCAGCCTTGCTCAAAAGACGCTGGAGATGTGGAGACTATCGATAACTCATTAGGACTGGTTGAATGGAAATTAGATTGCCTGTAGTCAAAAAGATGCTCAGGTTTAGAATCTTCACTGTGTGAACATTTCTGTGAAAGGTAAGATGAATCCCTGGGGTGCCTATCATTAATTTGAGATGTGTCATTAATCCCACTCGTTCCAAAAGGTGTATTTTAAAGTTTTCATAATTCTACTATCTTCTGTGGGACTACACACCTGCTTAAAATAAAGTGCATGCTTCTGTGCTTTGCTGGATTTGAGCTTTGGATTTAGTAAAAGCTTAAAGACTGACAATAGTAATAACAATAAAACTGCTATAATTAAGACAGTGACACTAAGATGGTTACCGCTGTGGCTACACAGAGCAATATATACTGTAACATACAGCATAGTAACAGTAATTACACACTTCACTAGTTTTTATTGTAATGTATGCTATAGTGTAACTTAATTTCCATCTTGTGCATATTAACCCAAGATACATTTGGAGTGTTTACTACCTGGGTTGTTTTAACAGAAATGAGGATTATGTGTTTAATGTGCATGTAGAATAAAAATAACATTTGCATTACTTATATGGAACCAGGAGTTATAAGGAAGCCTTGCATCTTCTAACCACAGGACTTTAGAATATTAACTTATTAAAACAGCCTGCTTTGAGACTGTATTCAAGCAATTTTTTTTGCTTTACAGCCCTACAGCCCTGAGTTCCTAAAATATTGTTTTTGTTGTCAGACCCCTTCAGGCAAGAACTCATTATGTTCAAAGCCTAATCAATGTATATAATTGCAAGGCAAACAATGCTGAGCTACAGCGTTGTCAAATTAAACCCAATTTCACATACTGTAACTAGTTAAGTACTTGAGTGCTTCAGCAATTTATGTTATGTGGGGCACCCAAGCAACTTGGCTGTATTTAAGAGAATATCATTAGTGTAGCCCCCTTTTCCATCTGTGGGGTTTATAGCTCAGCTGTTTTAATTTGCTTTGGGCTGAGCAAAGGTGGTATACAAACTCTTCAGCCAGATGCTGTAATTCTCCCTCCCTTATACCCTGAAAAATTAAAATGCTGTGGGTAGGGCTGCTTTTGAACAGTTTATCCTTATAGAATAGGAATGGATCCTTGTTGACAGTTTGGGAGGTTTCATTCATACCCATGAAATAAAAAAAGTACACTCATTTTTCACACTAGTGTTGTGCAACTCAGCAGTCCTTAGAAGCTGGTGCAAAAATTAGGATGGTAAAACTTGTAAACCAATCTTTTTCTGATACCAATGGTGGTAGCTGAGTTTCCAGCTGAGTTTTACCCACTGTCAAGTACTAAAAAAATATTTCTCTATCTTAAAAAAATATTTCTCTATCTTATTTCTTCAGTCTCCTCTGCTTCCACTTTCCTAAGCTGTTCATTTCTTTATTTCATCAGAATCTGGCTATGGGTTTGTGTCAGGTATTTACAGCCTTGCCTTTGTTCTCAAACCTTTTCTCATTTGTCTGTATAGATCAGAAACCATGAATCAGACCTTCCCAATCGGGACCAGGGTATTTTTGCATGTGCAACATGATGACTAAATTATTTTTTTTTTTTTTTTTCTGGGTTTAATGTTCAATGATTTTCTCTCCTCTCAGTCATTTGGGAGACAGATATTCCCCATAAACTTGACAAGTAACATACTTTGAAATTTTTGTCACAGGCATAGAATTTAAGGCCAAAAGTGACCATTAGGTCTTTTAGTATTATCTCTGACTACATAAATTCTAACCATATATATTTCGGTTTTCAAGAACCCCACTGAAAAGGGCAGAACTCTGTCTCTTTTGACTCCTTTTCAGACTGTTTCTGGAATCTATGAGGAGTCACATTCTTGTGGACTTTTTATTTATTTGTTTGTGAACATCTTCTGATTAGTTCATTATATCTAATGGAGTAGTTCCTGTACACACATTTACATGCAGTTAATGTGTAACATGTCATCTGGAACTAATGCTATTGTATAGACAGCTTATTTGATAGTAAATCATTTTCACCTATGCTTACATAGGTTTAGAAGGGGATGGTTTTGCTTATGAACAAAAAAGTCAATTTCTAAAATACTGCTGCTTTTGCCATTTTTTTGAAGTCTATATTAGGGCTCAGTTTGCCACTTTTACCCATGCTGAGAAGATCTGATTATAGTAGTATTGCCACTGACACCACTGGACTTGTGGGATAGAGAGAAAATTCTTCACTTGATTAGTGACTCCACATTTGAATCCATACAATTATTTACGTTTATATAAGAAACAGTCTGTCCTCACTGTGACATAAAAAACTATACAGTCATTTAAGCATGTTTCATCTTAAATATGAGAAGATCTAATGCTGTTATGACTGATCATGTTCTTAAAGAGCCATAGTAGATTATGTATTCATGTATATCTTTTAAAATTTTAAAGTGCAATTTTGATTTGGGAATTATGCTGCTAAATTCAATGGTGATTTTCCTCTTTTTTTTCTCTTCCCTTTCTTTCTCCTCCTCATAAAGCTGATAACAAGCAGGATGCATTTATTCCAAGATTTTTAGGGAAATATCTGGTTTAATTCTGGTTTGCCCTTTCTGACAACTACTTCATCATTTTTTTCTATAGAAACACGTCTTTCTCTCTGTGCAATATATGGTCCCAGAGGTGACTGATCTTTCTGTGGGGCTGCGAATAACATGGTCTCTGTGAAACAGAACTAATTAGTGCAGTTATAAAATTGTACTGAGTTTTTCAGGACCCAAACGGCTGACTTTGTAGACTGCTGCCCTGTGCCGTGAAGTCATTTGTGTTCAGGGTGTCTCTAACACGGTGCAGCATCACATCAGGTAAGAACGTGTGTTCCGCTGAATTTAGGGTAGTAAGACCTATCGTTTGCAAAAGTTTTTTTATGTTTTGATGTTCATCTCAATGTTAGCCTAGTACAGAATAAATAATGTAATGGTTGCAGGCAGATGATTAGGTCTCTGACTTCGTCCTGGTTTGAGATTATAGTAGCTGAATAGGAGTATAACTATTTGGGAGTGACATGAGTGGAGAAAAGGAGACACACGGGAAATGAAAAAGACGGTCAAGAGTTGAAAGAAGAACAATATCAGGTTTGCAAAGCATGTGTTTGGTGCTGCCCGAGGGTGGTGCTGGGCAGCCCTGCCCTGCATCACTGGCTGACAGTAAAGCAAACCTGTACCTTCCAAGACAAATCTGCTTCAGTGGCCACAACTGGGGAAGGGGAATGCTTTTCCTGGACGGCTGCAAAACACTGGATGTAAATCTCAATTCACAGAATTGTCTGCTCATATGAAAAATGTACGTAAGGCCCAGTAGTGTTGATGCAGGTTGATGGAGTGGTAATAGACTTATACTGACAGCAAATTTGGTCCTTAAGTTTCCAAATTCTAGGGATGAAGTAAGCTTGGCATAGGGATGTCTGAAGTCTCAAAACAACCACTGTTCTTTTTTTCTCTCATGTATCTGACACCTTATTCATTCTCAATATGTCTTCTTTTCCCTGTGTAGACTAATTCTGCAGTCTTTCTTCACGCTCTCTTGCATTCTAGCCCAGCTTCTCCTGTGGAATTAACTAATCATATTTCTCTTTTGCTAGGGGTAAGGGCTTGTTCTCTGAGACTGCAATCTTGTAATTAAAGAAAGCTTACAATGCCAGTGTCAATCACACCGCTCTGAAAGTGGATAGCAATGACCTCAGTTATGTTCCATTATACAGCACCTTTCAGACTATGATCAGGAAAGTAATACTTTAGGGACATGAATCTGACTCAACCTGTAACTAAGGGTTTAAATGATGTTCAGACTTCTCCTCCTGACCCATTCTTTTCTGTGCTTTACAAGATAATAACCACATATGAAGAATGTATGAAAGACTTGATTTTCTATTCTTACTCAAAACTTTCTGTGTTAAAAATGCCCCTGTTAAGAGCCTCATTTCATCACTTCATTTTTGGGTTTGCTTGTTCACAATAAACACAACTTTTTTTACACTGAAGAGAATTTTTTTTTTTTCCTGTGTTTGACTTTATTCATAACTTATAAAAGAATAACAACAGGAGTCACTATAATATCTTCTCCAAATTTTTAATTATATTTCATTGTGCAATAGTTCCAGATGACCCCCAACAGAATGAGGGCCACGGTGCAATATGTAGTGTGGCCTAAGGTCATCCCACTTAACTTGAATCATAAAGTAACCTTGTAGTTACTAGACATATAAAAGATTTTGATAAGAAATCAAACAGTATATTTAGGTAGTATATTTAGGACCAGTTTTAGTGTGGCACTTTCTGTTAGAAGTCTTTCAACTGCACACAGCTTTATCTAAATCTAACAACTCAGGCTGAAATTTCCTGCTTCTGATGATTCAATCCAGAAGATTTGATTTGAATAATTTCTGTCAGACCTACCCAGACGTGTCTGAGAAGGATACCATTGGTAAATTTATTGTTCTAGTCATACTGAAAAAGGCTATTGATATTTGATAAATCTTACTTCTTCCATTCTTGGGAGCATGGGGTTGCAGATATGTCTTTTACTGGTAAGACACTCACAACTGGCAACTTTCTTAGTGTGAAAAAAACCCCCAAAAACTAAGAAACAGTTTGCCTGCAACGAGGGGTTGTAACTGGTAGGTGCCCTTAAGATCTCTTCTGCTTATGTACATGATATTGTTATTTCCCTCTATCATCTCCTTGTAGTGACTGGTAATTATTCCTTAGTAGTTGCTTGCACTGACATCTCCAGTGTGAGCTAGTGTCACTCTTGTTACCACCACAAGTCTGTGTTCTTCTACAGTGCATCCTTTGTACTTGCTTTTGAGGCCTGTGTCATTATACCAGGCCTGTGTTCCTGTACTTGAGACCATTTTGTTAAAGTCATAACTATTTCATCCTATGCAGAGTAAGCACCTGTCACTATTATCTATATAAAAATTCTAGTGCAAAGTTAAGCATGAGTGAAACAAAGCAGGCATAGCCAATTGGCCCTTAGAAAAATTCCTGTTCCAGACAAGAAACTAAAAGAAAGCTCCAGGCAGGCCAAAACAGTTTAAGACAAAAGTAAGTCTATAAAAAGCTGTAAATATTGTATTTACTGTATAACTGGATACCTGGGATAACTGGAGTTAGAGTAGCATGGTGTCTGCCACTTTCAGCCTGATCCATGCTTAGGCACAGTTTGGTCAACAGTATGGTCAAGGTACTGTTTCCAAAGCAATATATATGCAGGCTACCTGTTTCAGAGGGGTTGTAGTGTTTTTGAAGGGATGGTCTGAGCATCTGTAGAATCATAGAATGAGGGAATGTTTTGGGTTGGAAGGGAGCTTTGAAGGTCATCTAGTCCAATCTCCCTGCAATGACCAGGGACATCTTCAACTACATCAGGTTGCTCAGAGCCCAGTCCAGACTGACTTGAACACACCTGTTCTAGTGTTTCACCACTCTCATTGTGAAAAATTTCTTCCTTATATCTAGTCTGTATCTCCCCTGTTTCGGTTTAAAACCAATACCCCTTGTCCTATTACAACAGGCATTACTAAAAAGTTTGTCCCCATCTTTCTTATAGACCCCTTTTAAGTACTGAAAGGCTGCAATAAGATCTCCCCGGAACCTTCCTTTCTCCAGGCTGAACACCCCCAACTCTCTCAGCCTGTCCTCATAGCAGAGGTGCTCCAGCCCTCTGACCATTTTTGTGGCCTCCTCTGGACCTGCTCAACAGGTCCATGTCCTTCTTGTGTTGGGGACCCAGAGCTGGACTAAGTACTCCAGGAAGGTGTCACCAGAGTGGAGTAGAGGAACAGAATTCATAGAAACATAGAATGATGGAATGTC
>JMFS01022126.1:0-26812 GCA_000699545.1 Podiceps cristatus | reverse complement strand
GCCAGGAGGCCGGTGCTGCCGCCGGGACGCCGGTGCCGCCGCCGGGAGGCTGATGCTGCCGCTCCGTCACGCCGAGGAGTTGAAATGCGTAACAGCATCATCATCTGTTCTGGGAGAAAACAGCAGCAGATGCAGGTCGTTTCTTTGTTCTGACCTTGTATGCGCTTCTTAAATTCAAGAAATGCAGCTTGACATAGCACTTTATATGAGAAACAAAACCCCAGAAAACAACCAAATTCTTTCACAGCGATAAAGCTTTCTCTACAATTCATATAATATGGAAAAAATCGCATTTATCACTGTCTGTTAAGAAGCCCAACTGATGCACCATTTCCTTTCACAACACCAGCTTTCACAGATCATTGTAGATATAAAAGCCAGGACATCACTCATCAGACTTAATCAGTAAAACCCCCCTTCACGGAGCTGTTTGTTCCAGGAAAGCTCTCTTTCATGAATCATTTTCTATCTGGATTTCTCGATGTAAAGCTGTTGCAGGAAACTGGATTTCCCTAATGTAAAGTAATACATCACACCTGTTTCTCCTGAGAACAATGCCAAAACTTGGGTTCCTTCCAGAGCAAATGATGGCAAATGCCAATAAAAAGTGAGGTGCAAGGAGGTGAGACGCAGAAACATACACAGAGCCTGTTTCATCTCCTTCTGAATCAGGACAGTGCAGCTAAGAGAACCTTGGCATGTAGCAGAGTTGTGTGAGCTTGAGGTTACTGAGTTATGAAATGAATTAATAACCATAGTGGTGCACAGCTTAAGATAATGCAAGCGATATCATGCCAGTGATTTCCTGGCTGAAGAGAGCTGCAACTGATTGACTGCTTTGCTTAAAATCCTGTGGCTCCTTTTCCAGACCCAAAGAGGCCGGGTTACTCTAACATCTTCTGTTGACACTATAAATGGAAACTTGGATCTATGTTTCTCTAAGATAAGGTGTGAGGCACAGCTATTTACCATAGTATAAGTTGTATGAGGCTGGGATTTTCTGAAGAACTGATAAGAACATCCAAGTGAAATTATATTTCATCCCGGTAGACGTAATTATAGAATTGGGTAACTTTACAGTGATGAGTATCATCACTGGTGTCTCATACAAAGACAGGAAAGAGACGTACACCCAGCATGAATTCTGTGCAAAAAGACACCCGGGGTAACTTTGTACATGCTGCCACACCAGCATGGCATGATGCAGTACTGGAAAGAGATACTAACATGGACCTGGAAGCAGTAAGGCTATTTTAATTGTGTTTTCCATCTCATTTGATGTTAACCAGCCCTCAGCAGTGTTATTTAAGCATGCAATATCTACATGACTAAATTGCTTGCTGTTCCAGAACTAGCTTTTTTGGGTCTAGCTCAGATAACTTTACCAACCACTGTATTGCACAGTAAGGGCATCTCCCTCACTTGAGTGCCCAGAGAACAGAAGTTACCAGCATCCAAAAAGATATGATTTCTTATAAGGCTGAGAGAACTGCAAAATGGTATGGGCATCTACTTTGTGCACCCTTTTTGAACTCAGAGGATTCTTGTGGACTAACATGAAATGACAGACTGTCTACTGTTCTTTTAAATACTGGACAACCTGAAACACATGGTAGAAAGAGATCTAGCAGCAGAAATATCAAGATGTGTGTAAAGTCTGTACTCGGTATTCATTGCATAGAGAGGTCTGAGCAGAAGTCCTCTGGGAGCAGGGCTTCCACAGCTACATAGTCAAAAGGCTGAGAGAGCACGAAGGTGTCACCATCAGATGGTGGTGACCCAGGCCTTGAGGGGCAGAGGGAGGTGTCAGTTGGAGTGGTAACCACAAAAAAAAAAATTCAAAAACTTTTCCTGTAGGCTAAACCCATAATAAACCTTAACAACAGTAAGATCCTGGGTATTACCCAGACACAGAAATGTTTTTGGACTACTTAACTTTTACTCACTTTCCCTATAAATATTCCATTATTCAAGGTAGCTGTTGGCAGACCTAGAGAGTGGAGGTCACAACAGCTGGGATCAAGTTACAATGCCCTTACGTGTGTAAAATGCATCACTTGTCCCTTTACGTGAAAAGAAACCGAAGCTGGATTGCTCTGACACCCAATGATGTCTGAGGCCTCAGTTCCCTGATAGGAACTGAATGAAGAAAACTGCATTTTGAAGAAGCCATTTAAGTCTGAGACAGGAAACAATACTGCAGTTTATTGCCATTAATTTCTTTTTGACTGAAATCGGTAATGCATAGTGCCTTGTTTCTGTGATATAAACAGAATCAGTATTTCTTTGATAGTGTAAAACAACCTAAATGACAGAGATTTACCAGTAGCAGATGATGAATAAGACTGAGAGCTGCAGAGAATAACTCCTATATAATGATAAGGCTCCCTCCTTCTAATCTAGGAAGAAACATATTACATTATTTCTGGATATCCAAGAAAACTGCTAATGTGCAGTAAAATGATTAATAAAATGACTTTTCTCTTTGTTATTTAGGCTTGCATGAGACTGGCATACTTGACAAAAGATGTTTCCTGTGAGCTGGTGTTACTAATACAAATGATGGAGTAACCTCATTTTTTTTTGCTGGTAGCTATTTACGCATGTAGCTGGGTTTTACTGTAGTACAAAAAATCTGCAACTCCTTAATAGATAGTTATGCATGAGAATGAGTTGCTCTGAACACTGAGAAATACAGCATCGTTTGTGACTGCACAGCTAAAAAAGGTGTCTGTATATTCCCATTATGTCCAGAAAGGAAAACCTCAGTCCCATATATCAAATGGAGTCAAGGATACTCCTTGACATGGATTAGTTTATATTAAAGAAATGTAGCACCATGCATCATAGAACATTAGTGAAACCTGACCTCATCCATCACTGGCTCTTAGGGAAGTGTAGCCATATCCATTAGTTTCATGAAAATCCAGACCTGAGCATAAGTTTATATTGGGCAATCCTTACATCGCATCATGTTACATTAGAGAGAAACTCAGTGCGATAGATTAGTATAATTTGCTCCTGCTAAAATCAACACAACCGTCACTTACCACTCAGGCAGTCCTAATGTCAACTAAATGTCACCTAATGTCAACTAAAAAAACCCCAAACCTCAAAACCACAAAACAGCTGTCAGTCAGGATACATTTATGAGTTGCAGTATTAGATCTCACCAGTGCTTCTTATCAGAGAGTATCATATAGGTTGAGTATGTTTCTGATGATGCCAATGCAGTGACATGGCATGACAATGCCAAAAAGCTGAACTTTCTACCTTTCAATACCACCCTTGTTCAAACCCATCACTACCTTTATGAGAACTGGACTCAGGTCCATTCAGACAGTCTCACGACATTTTAAATCCACAGAGTCCTGGCAGAGATGCTACTGGGCCCATGGGGCTGCAACCTGCTAGGGCTGCAACTGGAGGCCATATAGGATAGCTTAGAGTCTCTAAAACAATAATGTATTTAGTCAGTCAAGTCCCAGCATTTAAGTCTTGCCTGATTGCAGAGAACTTTGACCTGGGCATCAGTCCTTTTCTGAGCAAAGGGTTAACAGATTAACAATGTGAACTGGTTGTCCTGGGTAGAACAATTAGTATAGGTGCTGTACATAAAATGTTTCATACAAAAACATATGCCAATCTGGGGAAAGTACAGGATCATACATCAAGGAGGAGTCTTGGGAAGTTTTATTCCGTAGTTTCTCAGGTGGATTATATTTTTGAATCATGGCACTCACTTTCCATTTCCCTGAATCCAGCTGTTTTGCAAAAAATCCATTCTTTTCAGGACAGGCAGGGAGGCGGAGGGCCAGGATGGCAGTCTGCCTTGGGTTCCTGTTGCGAAAGGACGGTAGAGTATGGTACATCCTGCCATGTAAATCATCTGCCTGAAGTTTTGCCTTTGGGCCTTCTGGAACCTCTTTGTGTCCCTGAGTCAAGTAACTCAGCTTCAATCATCAAGGTACCTCAGAGAAAATTATAATAGGGCATCATTTTATAATTAAGAATGGAAATTCAGTCTCCCAAGTGGCCATGAAATTAATCCCTTTTCATCTAGCGTCTTCAGAATGAGAAACCTAGTCTAATGCATCTCTTGACAGTAGCAACAAAATCATCATCCATCACTTTGCACTAGGGAAGTCTCTTCATTTGCTTCATTTTCAGTCTGGGAATACCACCTTCCCACAAATGAATGAACACCAGAAAAACAGCCCTTCAGATAAATTGTCTCCTGGGGATATATATCTTTAGATACTGCATTGCATTCATATATTAGTATTATATGTATTCTTTTTCCCATAAGATGAATAAAGTCTCCACACAGCAGAAATCACCCTGTGTATATTCACTTTATGATCAGAATAAACCTGCTACATTACCTTTAGTGTGGGAATTCTGACTGGAGACCAGGAAACTACCAGAGGATGGGAAAATCTACATTATTGCACTGCAAAATAAATGTAATGGATTAAGCAACTGACAGCCCTACGTAGATAAAAATGTACCATAACAATCCTGCACAGACAGTAAACATACAATCCGTTTTAAATAACCTTGATGTTGTCTCCATATGTTGAGTACAATGATGCAGCGAGAAATGATATTGAGGCTGGGAACCCTTCAGAGAAACAAAATCAAGTATCTTCCAGCAGAGACATTCTTTGATTTCATTCCGCAAAGATATTTTGCCTTGTGTTTATGCTTGTAGAGGAAAAAGACCCAACATACTATTTACCTAATATTTGCTTTTGTAATCTAAGAAGATCTGTAAAGCTTTCAAAAATAAAGCATATTATTATTTCCCCCAAACAATAGTAAGCAACAGAGTACTGTAATTGTAATCAGATGTCAGATAGCATTGGAAATATTTTTAAGGCAAAAATGTGGATGAGGCTCAAGACAGTTATGTAAACAAAGGCTGGAAGCATTGCCTAATACAATAGGTGTGAAGGGAAAGTGGCCCTACTTGTATCACATCATGTAAGTAAAAAGGTACCAGGCTGAATTGCTTAATTTAGAGGAATTCAGATACAGACATTAGTTCAGTTCAAAGGAAATTCCATAGCTGGTCCTCAGTGCATGCCAAGGAATTTCTGCCCCTCTCTTGTAAGAGTTAAAAAATTCCTTACTGCTAGAAAAGAGAGACTTTTCTTCATATTACACCTAGAAACAAGGTGCTTCACCACATGCATCTCACACCATCACAAGAATCATTTTACTTGGCACAAAACCTCTGGGAATAAATTTAACTACTGCATCTTTCTTGTTTTGAACAGAGACAGGAAAACTCATTCTTACTTAGTACCTGCCACCAAAGAATTTCAGGCTTAAATTTTATGTTGGAGACATTCAACTTCACTCATCTTATTAAAAAGCAGAAGCAAGTAGAAGCTGACATTCAAACATCTGGCAGATCTTGCTCATGTCAGCAATAGGGCACCAGAGCTCAAATGATTGCCTGTAATAAGTGGATCAACATGGGCCTGGAGAAAACCAAATGAGGAAAGATATTGTAATTCAGAGGAACACTGTATTAGGGTAAAAAACGTGTTTTTCTCCCATTCTTCGTTGTATTTCATTAAATAGATGTTTAGTGAGCACAAAGAGACTCCAGTGGAGGGATTTCCCACACTTGGAAGAGAAAACCAGTACACAAACTTCCTGTCTATGGGAGTTTTTATGTTGGCTCCTTGAGTCTCCCTGCTTTGTTAGATAGCTGTAACGAGGTCTGTCAGTCTAAGGGGTGCGATACTCATCTCTTACACCCTCACAGACAACCAGAATGCAAACCAGACATTTGTTTCAGCTGTGGCTTACATAGCAGAAGCTTACACCTGCAGAAGTAGGATGAGCTTTCCAGAGTCCAATCCCTCCATCAGCCGGTACTTTTGCACTGGAGTTCAGTACAGATTTGGAAGTTTGCATTCTTCTTAAAAGCAGAGATGCAGGCATGAATATCTCCACTCCTGTGTAGAAAACTGTCCTCTCATATTGAGAAAAAATATTGTCTCTTCAAGGTCTTTAAGCAAGACACCAGCAATAAAACTTGGCTTCATCAAACAGTTTGTGCCAATGATCTTTCGTCTCTCTCCACCTAAACATATATAATTAAATGGTAGCACTATTGATAATCTGGTATCAAGGAACTCTGTCTTCCAGTTTTTCATTCTACATGTGAGAAATGGATATTAAGTATCACTGGATCTCTGAAAAACACTAAATCTTAGTTCAATCTATGTAAGGAAAATGTAACTCCATGCTTCACTGGGTGTTGGAGAAACTCATGCATCACTGTAGGTAGATAGGGAGAAGTCAGCAGTAGCTTTTTATTCTCTTTATTCAGGGGAAACATTTCTCCATGCATCACTTTTCATTAAAGATACTTAGCCACATGCATCATTTTCCGAAATGTAGAGTAGGTATAATAAATCACATTACTAGAGGGAGATGCCACCACACATTAAGCTAAAGAAAGCTACCTCATGATTTTGTTTAATATTGAGGAAAGGTAAATCTTTCATATCACTTTACATCACAGGAATACAGCCTGGCAGTGAGCAACCTGGACTGGGAGAAATAAGAATATTTCAAATCCTTAGCTAGAAAAGCAATGAAATAAAAATCACATAATTTTTTAAGTTACAAATGTTAGTTCAATTATTCTTGATACCCTCTCTCAATCTAAATGGTTAGCTGAATTGCACGCTCTTGGCTATTTCTACCAGAGATCTAGCTGATGATGTCATTTTCTAATTCTACCATGTAATCTTGCCAGGGTGATATGGCATAGGATGAATTCTTGTTGCCCAGAACACAGGAACAGTTTTTTCAGCTTTCTGTTTCTAGCTTCCTTCCTTCCATTCAATACTTTTAGGTTTCTTTTTTAGAATGCCAACCCCCTGTGACCACATGGCCTTCCATGAGCCAGGCTGCATGTGGCTGGGGCCTTCAACTCTGGTTTGCAGAGTGAGAACACTGGTTTATGTTGGTTCCTTTGAGAGATACATGTCCCCAGAACTCACCAAGAAGTTCTTTGTAATCATAGGAGCTCGTGGTCTATGGGAGAGACTGAAAGGGCTGGGGTTGTTTACCCTAAGGGAAGAAAAAAATCATAATGGCTAATGATAACAATCTTAGAGTACATTAAAGACTGTATTGAAGATGAAAATAACCCGATGTCCATGTCTTTGGTGAGCAAGGTATGTAATACATTGACCCTGCAGCAAGAGAAAGTCAATGTAACGGCAGGGAAAGCTTTCTAGACATAAAGATAGTGACACATGGGAAGAGTCTGTTCATGAGAAAATGTCTCTATAATAAATCTTTTAAGAAAAAGATGATCCTGCCCTGGAGCTTAAGATTTGGCCTATGTGATCTCTGAAGTTTTATTTTCTACTTTTATTTTTATCTGTCTCGAAAGCAAACATCACATAGCCTTCAAAAAGTTCAGATTCTTCTTGCACTATATTTTTGGGGGGGCCATGTTAAACTTCTGAAATTGCAGAATGACTAGCAGATTTAAAGTTATCCCATAAACTCAAAACACATTTTGCCAGTGCACTCAGTACAATTGATGTCTGTACTCATGATTCACCTTTTTTTCCAGATAATACATGAGATGCTGTTTTAAAAGTGAAGCTTCCCCATGACAGCAGGAGGATACCAAAGTGATTTCAAATGCCATTCCAGTCATGGGTTATTCTGAAAGGAAGACTTTCTCTCTGGAAAGTTTTACTTTCATTGTTGCACCAGGTAAACCAGAACTATTTCCTGACATCTCTTCCAGACTTAATATAGTCATGGGAACTACCAGATCCTGGTTATTTGCAGCTAACCTGCCAGCTACCCCATGAGAAGGAGGCACCAGTGTTACCGTGCTGTGTTCAGCTATGAAACTGTGGTACTTTGAGTTTTCCAGTTGTTTTTGAGCAAGTTGCCCTTTGGAATTCTTCAATCCACAGAACCCTTCTAGGGACACAGGGTCTGGTGTGCCCATAACAATCTTCCCATCCACATAGCAACGTTTGGCTGTTGGGGTCAACCCATCCACTGTGACTGCAAATAATTCCTTGTGGGTAGCGTTCAACAATTTACCCTTCAAGAGGTTTAGACTTCTGTTGCAATTAGCCATTCGTTCTTGTGTCAGCGAAGTCCTGGGCTGTACATAGCACCTACCTCCCATGTCACGAGGCTTGTGAAGATACACCAGGACAAGAGCGGTCACTTACAAGAACACTTGCTAACACTGAAGATGCTGAAGCATCTGCAGGTCATGGAAGTGGCTTTCCTTTCTGTCCTCTAATGCAGCGGTTTTGCAGTGTTAGCAGATCCATAAATACAACTCTCAAGTAGAAACGGACTATTTAAAAACATTGTTAGTCTGAGTATTGATCACATTTGTAAAAATCAACCCTGAAATCTACCATTAATGATGCAGTTCCTTTTAACTCCAAAATTTTGTAGTATGTATATTCTATCTGACTGTATTTAAAATCCCTCCAGGCTTTCACTTTAAATAACTAGAGGAACCCTCTTCCTCATCTGCTTTTTTACACAATAAAACCTTTTATAAGAAGTAAAAGCCATAATATTGGTGTATTAATGACTGTGCAACAGCAAACTACTTTCAGCAACAGTTGTCAGGCTCAGTGTTACAACAGATCATAGAATGGATCATAGAATGGTTTGGGCTGGAAAGGACATTTACAGTCACCTAGTTCCAACCTCCCTGCCATGGGCAGGCACATCCCCTGCTAGATCAGGTTGCTCATAACCTTATCTAACCTGGCCTTAAACACTTCCAGGGATGAGGCGTCAACAACTTCTCTGGGCAACCTGTTCCAGTGCCTCACCACCCTCATAGTAAAGAATTTCTTCCTTTCATCTAATCTAAATCTACCCTCTTTCAACTTCAGACTGTTACCCCTTGTCCTATCACTGCAATCCCTGACAAACAGCCCCTCCCCAGCTCTCCTGTAGGCCCCTCCTTAGGTTCTGGAAGGCCGCAATCAGGTCTCCCTGCAGCCTTCTCTTCTCCAGGCTGAACAGCCCCAACTCTCCCAGCCTGCCCTCACAGCAGAGGGGCTCCAGCCCTCTGACCATCTCTGTGTCCCTCCTCTGGCCCCGCTCCAACAGCTCCGTGTCTCTCCTGTGCTGAGGCCCCAGAGCAGACGCAGCACTGCAGGTGGGGTCTCACCAGAGCGGAGCAGAGGGGCAGAATCCCCTCCCTCGACCTGCTGGCCACGCTGCTGGGGATGCAGCCCAGGAGACGGTTGGCCTTCTGGGCTGCAAGTGCATTTCGCCAGCTCATATAGAGCTTCCTATAAACCAGCACCCCAAAGTCCTCCTCCTCAGGGCTGCTCTCAATCCATTCACTGCCCAGCCTGTACCTGTGCTTGGGATTGCCCCAACCCAGGTGCAGGACCTTGCACTTGGCCTTGTTGAACTCCATACGGCTCCCCCAGCCCCACCTCTCCAGCCTGTCAAGGTCCCTCTGAAGGGCATCCCTTCCCTCCTGCGTGTCAACCGCACCACACAGCTTGGTGTCATCGGCAAACTTGCTGAGGGTGCACTCAGTCCCGCTGTCCATGTCTGCAACAAAGATGTTAAACAGCACTGGTCCCAACACCAACCTCTGGTCTTTTGATAGTGTTTGTAATTCACTTATCTTCCAAGAGATTTCCAGTGATTTTGGACAAGAATTTGTAACAACTTGTTTTTTTCATTTCTTTCTAATGTATATCCAAACTATCACTGAATTTCCCATTTATGGTCTGTTTTTTTTTCTTGGCAGCAGTAAAATAATAGCAGAACTTGAACATTACTAGTTCTGATAAGGATACATCTGCCTTTCACTGCTGGATTTTAGATCAAGGCTTGATCTTGATGCCTTATCTGTATACAATATATATACTATATATATTTTGATGATATGCATGCTTATGCACAAATATTCTGAAAACATTTTTTTCTTTCTCTTTTTCTATCCTGGCACCACAAATTAGTTTGCAACTGTTATTCACAGATGTTGTTGAACAGAAATAAGGAATACTGTGTGTTATTAGGAACCCATGAAGGATTCCTACAAGGGGAACTTGGGATTGTTATCATAAATTTGCTCAGTACGTGGATATTATAAGGAAAAACACTTTCACTGCAAAGAAAGCAGTGTCAAGAAAAATGATAATGGTGACATTAAGAGATTAAAGAGCCTTTTTTGGTGATTCTGGTTTATGGCTCTTGTTGGATTTACATCATCATCAGAAGCTTCATCTCTTTCTGACCTCAGTGTTGCCTGTTGGTCTTTCTGAAACCTAGAGTTATAAAGCACACTGGAAACTAGTCCGTCACAATAAGACATGGTGATAGCCTCTCTCAAGTCTTGAAGGGACATATAGGTCACATATTGATGGCATTGTCCCACAGATTAGGAACAGTCCTAAGAGAAACCAACTTAACAGCTGTTATTACTAGAAGCAGCAAGACACCGAATACCCTTTTCTTCCCTTTCAGTCTGTGATCACTTTCAGCGCTATGAAGTTCATCTTCTCCAGAAGCTCTCCATAACAGTCTCTCTGACAATGTGTTCATTAATCCAAAGTTACGTGAACAGAGGGAAATCTTTATAAATATGTTCCAAAGTCATCTTGGCTGCACTGCATCAATGTACTTCTCTAATACAAAGCAACACATAGCAATACTCTTCTTTTCAATGATGCAAGGACCTAGATTTGTCTAAGCTCAAGTGATCTGTGTGGCAAAATCTCATTTCTATATTTATAATGCTCGATTCTTCTGTTGTGCAGTAACGCATTCATTTTGGTGTCACATTAAGTACAAAAGTAATGGAGTTGATGGGAAATTCAGTGGCATGTGAAGTTGGATTCCTCTGACATAGAACAGTGAATGGGATCCAGTTTTCCTTCTCCTGTTCAAATATAAGCTATGGAGTTGGGTTCCAATGAGACAGCTTTATGATCACAGCTGGTTTGCAATTTTTCTGATCAGGTGTATTCTTTCAAATTGTAAAACTTACATTCATTATTTCAAAATGAAATTTAACTTTTTCCTAATGTCAAAATTATCTGTGATACAGGAATTCTGACTATGTAAGATTTTTTTAAAAAATTATTTTTTCTCATTTTATATGGTTTCTATCTATCTTTTTTCTTTTGATTTAGGTCTTCTGATTCCTAATTGAAGGACACATTATTATCTATGCCTAAGCTCTGTTTCTAGGTACATGACTTCAAAATTATTAAAGTGATGCCTGCAAATGATCTAGTGCCAGGGTTTCCAAGAAACCTGAGGATTTGTCTGAGTCCAGGAGGTTTGCAAGAAAATATGAAGGTCAGGTCACAAGATGAATAGGCTGTATGAAGTTCTGGTTCTTAATCTCATTGAAGCTAGCAGAGTAATGCAGGGTTTATATTAAGGTAATAATACAAAAAATCTGTCACTTGGTATCTCTGTCCTGATGGGCTGAATTTGAGAGATTTGTCTTGAATATTTACAGATTTCCCCCACTCCTACTCAGACAGCAAAGATGATTTCCAACTAACTTTCAGAGCTGCTTGGAGATAAGCCATGATGTGATACAGTCACCTGTGGAACAGCTGGAAAAGATGTGGTGACAAGGTGCGTTCACGTATTGGCTGAAGGTTTGTGACAAATGACAGAGGAAATTTCTCTGGTTTTATACAGCTTGTAGCCTGGCTTTGACTTTCCAGCAACGTATAAACCCAAAGCTCAGTCAATGCCCACAGACAAGGGAGAGGCCACACTAAATGTGCACTGCAGTAACAGCACCTTATGGCCAGTAATGGATGGTTTAGCCAGCATCTAAGCCTTTTCCTAAGAGGGACAGGCTGTAAATATTTCTCCTCTCTGTTTCTTTGCTTACACCTACTCCTTTGTTAACTTCGACCTCACTGTGAAGCTGCAGAAAAGGAGTATTCAGTGAAGAAATATTTTTTTTTTCCCTATGGTACACTTCAGACCTCAACAGTTATTCAGAAATACCTGATGGCCCACATTCATGGCCATATGGGAGATGGTCATAGATGTCTGTTAATGAGTTTATGATTTTAGATTTAGTTTCCATCTCTTACCTCTCTATCTGCTGTTCATAATAATGAGCTCTGGGACATGATTCACTGGGAGGAGGGGGAGCCCTTAACATTTTTTTTTGCTCATTCCCACTGTAGTACTGGGACATAATTGTGCATGTAATCTCAGAGGTGTTTCTGCTGCATCCTTTCAAACCAGCAAAGAGCAGATTTTCAAAGATATGAGGAAGTCTTTATGTGTTTCCCACTCTGAGAGAGGCAGAATGGTCTGAAGTCAAAAAGTTTTTCCATCATCCCTTTTGGGGACACTTAAAGTAAATCTGAGACCTCTTTGAAGTTACACAAGTGTCTTTCAAAGGAAGAAGTCAAAACCAGCAGAGAGCACAAACACACCACCAAAGTACAAACTAGACACAACTTTTGCTAAGGCTATACAGGGGGAAACACACAGCTTTTAAAATGGCCTTAATTACTTCTTGCTTCAACTCAGATCACTTGTATCCCTAGAGGGAAGAATGCTTGATATAGAGAGGAGGCTTGTATTTGTAAAGATTGCCATTGTTTGGAATGATTCAAAAGATGAAAAGGAGCCCAGTGTGAGAAAAACAAGAGAGATCATGCAGTCCAACACCACCGAAAAGGCTTAGGGAGGCGAAGATGTGATCTCTGGGCATCATGCAATTTCTGAAATAACATCTGTTCCAATTAACCTCTTGTCCCTGAGAGTCTGAGCTCTCCATGAGGTTGAAACACAAGGTAGTTATTGAGCTGCCCCCCTGGCTCACAGTCTGTGAGGTGCACAGCGCCAGCGGCCAACTCTCTGGGCCCCACCAAAGTGAGATGCGAGTCTTGCCAACAGTGAAGAAAGACAGCAAGGAAAATAACAGTAATCTCCAAATCAACAAGCTCTTCTGAAATAGAAATCATCCCAAACCATGCCTTCTTAACAGGGCTCAGTATATGTCAGGAGAGCATACTGGAGAAGAGGTAAGACTAGACTTCTGATGCTATTTAAAAAAAGAATGAACATTCTCCATTGCAGGAGAAAAAGGAGAAAAGCAATTGCTAAAATTGTGGGGGTTTTTTGTTTTGTTTTGTTTTGCTTTTTGTTTGTTTGGTTTTTTTTGTTTTTGTTTTTGTTTTTTTTTTTAATCCAGGATAGCTTTTGAAATACCAAAAAGTACAAAATCCAAGGAGGAAGAAATGGCTTGAGATATGATAACTCTAGATTTTTTGGTATTTGAGACAGAAAAGGCATTTAAAGGTTGCCAGAAAACTTGGCAAACTGCAAGCATCTGAGAATTAAAAGAGAAAAAACCTTAATATACCTAGAGATTCATATAACAGGTCATGATGAGCAACCAGCATAACCGATTTATCAAATAAACGCCTTCTTACAAGAAGATAGTTAAGGCACATCTAACCCAATTCTAGCACAGGATATATTTCTCCTAAAATCTTTATAGCTGCTCACATAGTTACTTGGGTAAGCCTTGGCCTTTACTTATCCAAACTCTTAGTGTGTACAAATGCTTAATACAAAACAACAAAAAAGGAAAACTGCAGTATCCATGTGCATATGGAAAGTTTCACATGAATTACAAAGGTTAGTGGGAAAGAGGCTTTCCAATCTGGTGTGATAAATCCTTGAGTTTATAAAATGCTACAGATACTCATTACTCACATTGTGCAGCACTTTCCAAAACAGGAATATTTTTATTGTTTTTTACATTTAAGTGAATGGGAGTTAGGACCATATGTATGGGAGTAAGATTACACAGTTTCCCATTCACAGACACCGAATGCCCTGCACTGGGTGACCATCCTGTGGATGTTCTTTTTATGTTCTCCTGCATGCTTTATGCTTATGGGGTTTCTGGTGTTTTATGGAGTTTCTCTGAGAAGCCCATCTCTAGCCCCTCAAGGAGGTGTTACGGGGCTTCTGTGAAGGAATGTCTTGCCACTCCTGTCTAGGTTTCATGTTCCGCCATATTTTTGCTTCCAAGCAATGTGGTTTGCAAGCATCACCCCCATGATATTGGCGGTCTGGGTGCTAGGCAAAGTATCCCTCGTGTGAGTCTATCAGCTGTATTGCAGTACCTGCAGTAGGAAACCAGGTCTGCTTCTTGCTGAATAATCATTTTCAGTCATGAGGCTCCTGCCCTGGTGTGGTGATCAACTCTTTTTGACAAGGAAAATCCCTATTGAATGTCCTTGTTGAGTTGGAAAGGAGTTGCTAGCCTCCTCCACAAACATGTTAGGTGTAGGATCTCACCTCTACTCTCACCCTGTGGAATGACTAATGACTCTAAGTAACACCTAAGCTGGCAAATCTCCTGTCTCCTTCAGCTTTGCTGCCTGGTGTATGCAGCTGAGCTGCTGGCTGGGCAAACTCCTCAGTCAGGACATACTAGAATGAGATCTGTCAAACCACAGTTATACAATGAGAATAATAACATTTTGCTGTGCTGCTGCAGGTATTCCTTTTGCTTTAACCAAAATGATAACATTTGCCCTGGGCTTGTTCCCAAGCTGAGGATGGCTGCTCATTCAGCCTTTTCCTCCAATTCATACATAGTGACAAAGAACTTCTCCCCAGTCCACAGAGTTACATCTTTCCACAAAGAGCATTTAAAAAGCTGCCTTCACTCATCACTCCTTTATTGCCATCAGTTCAGTAATTACACAACATTTTTCTGTTTCTGTTTCTTTTTCTTTTTCTTTGCTTGTTTTTGTTTTGTGGGTTTTTTGTTTGTTTGGGATTTTGATTGTTTGTTTGTGTTTTCTGCAGGAAGGGCAGAGGTGATCTTTCTACCTTGTTTGCTACAGGAAGAAGAGGATGCACATTTTAAGAACAATAGCAGTTTATCATGGGGACACCTTGCCAAGTGATTACAATCGTCATTGCAAATTCTTTCTTTTCCTGTTTTTAATCACTCGAATCTGGTTAGCTTTCTGCATCCATTCTGCTGGTTTAAATCCACTGGATGTTTTGCATCTCCTAAGTAGAAATTCTTGAAATTTCCATATGCTGTTAATGAGTCACAATGAATTGTTCTTGGTGTATTAATTTATAAATCTTTCTAAAATTTACTATGTCCACTTGTAAAGATTTGGTATTGATTATGCAAGTCATTTCTGTAGATGAAAATTTGAATGGGCTGTGTTAAATTACTATTATTGCTAATGCTGTTATTTTTAAAAGTGCTAGTGAACCATTGGGTGATGATAAGCAATAGCTTATGCACCACACCAAGGTTTCTGGGAATGGATTAGATTTCTTGGGAAACAGTATTTGGAGCCTGACAGAATCTAAGTGGAAAAGGTTTCTGTGCAATGCTGAACTGTGGAAAAAGCCTAAGGCAGATTTTGGCACCCTGACTGACCTTAGATAGCTGCAGGGTAAGTAACCAGTGCATAAAAGCAGTAAAAGCCAGCTCTCTCAGCAGCTGGTGTCTTGCTTAGCCAGAAGAAGTTAGAGTGCCTGAAACTCAAATCCTACCTACATCTGAGGAGACTTGAACTTGATCATCTCAAATCACTCCCTCCCCCTATTCCTCTAGGTACTCAGTCAAATTGGCAGGGTGTAGTCTGCCCAGAAAGTGATGCTTTCTTCTTGGTGACAGTGGTGTATTTTGTGTACAATACGTAAATATTCATTGGAGCAGGGCTGCACATCTAGGATTTCTCCTTCCCATCTGAGAACTCTAACCTCTAGACTGTGGATTATTTCCAACGGCTCTAGTTCCAGCACAAAGGCTATTTATTTATGCTATTCAGGCTGGAAGGACTTCAGCTGAAAGACAGAGTCACATTCACAAGTGTGTTATGTAGTCTGGTGATGAGACCATTTGCCTAGGAGAGAAGAGGTATCAGATATCTGCAAGCAAAAGAGGGAGTTGAAAATAAGTGGGTTTTGACCCATGATGTCCCAGTGTCTGGCTAGCCCACTATCTACTGAATTACTTGGGTGAAAAGGACTTTCATCAGTTCTGGTTCTTTCTTCATCATCTCTAAGACCAGATATGAGAATTCCTGTCAATCCTGGTCTGCAAGCATTACTATTTACCTTGTGACTGCTGTGCCTTGGGTGAGTTAGATGAGTTAGTACTGGATCCTCTCACACTCATTTTTCAGGACTTCTGGGTATGTAAGTAACTCAGTTCTGCACCTGAGATGAGCACTTAAGCATTTGGTACTGCAGCCCTAGTCACAGCAGTACTCGGGCCTTTTGCGGGATCTGTTTGTCACCCTCTAAATTAGGTAGTTCTCTGTGACTGGCAGTGGGAAGTCTTTGGCAGAAACATAGGTGCTAGGTAACTGAGAGGTGTTTTTCAGAATTCAGATCTTAAAAAGGCAGCTGGATGCGTACATCCCTTAGTGGCATTAGAGTCTGCTCTTCAAACACAACCAAGGACTGCACAGCGCGAGGAAAGTGTCATGATCTGGGTCCCTGCAAAATATGTTTTTGAACAGATGTCTGATGCATCCACCCAAGGTCAGAAAGTGTGAATAAAATCACAGCATCTTTTGCTAGGTGGAGAAAAGTCAATCTGGAGTGTGAGCAGTATACAACACAACTATATTAGAATTGCCCAGTGTGAAAACATAAGGATGGTTCAATAGTGTAAGCAAGAACCAGTCTTTAAAACAAAGGAAAAAAAGCAGTGAAAAGCCACAGAAGGGGACAAAGTTCCCAAATGCACTTTAAGAAAAGTATGGCTTTAAGTCTGTCTGATTTCTGCATTTGAGTCACACACTAGGATCTGGATGCCCTTGAGCTATAATGCTGATGATTATTCTTCCTGCTGCTATCAGCACATCCAAGGTCACTTGCTCCGCTTCATCTCAGCTGGGTCAGGAAGGCATTGCTGACTCACCATGCTTCAAGAAAAGATGGGGGGAGTGTGGGTGGATTAGGGACAGATGAAGTCACAGCATGTAAAAGGAGGCCCTTTGGTGAATGGCCAGTGGGTCCTCATGTCACTACCTAGAGCTTTGCCAGATCGCCCAGTAGACCTCTCCAGTCGCCCTATGCAGGCAGCCACCCAGGACAGAGATGGGTGGGTATCATAGAATCATAGAATGGTCTGGGTTGGAAGGGACCCCAAGGAAATGGATATGCACAGCCCTACTGTGCCACTGCAGCAGGACAGTGGTTAGGGCCAGGATGGACAGCTTAATGTGCTGTTGTTTTCTTCTTGGGCCAAACTATATGGGATGGGCCTATCTTTAGGACTGTAGTGTTGAGTATGTGCTGAGGATAGACCCTACTGCTGACTGTAGTCCGATACGCTGGAAAGAGGACCACCATTGTGGTGCCTCTTGGGTGTGATGGGGAGCTTTGTAGCTGGGGTAGCCCAGAGCGTCTGTGAGGAAGGTCTGGAGCCCTGGATCACAGTGGTCTCAGGCAACACCAGTGCTGTGGTGGATAGCCCTTCTCTCCCTTCCTTCCTTGCTCAAACCCCTGGTTGGACACTGAGCACCGAAGATTTCCCAGGTTATTCTATTTTCCCTCATAAAGTATCAGTGTAGAGCCTTGCACCAGGACCAGCCATGAGCAGCCAGAATATTTCTCACTATTACTTTCAAGTTATTTTTGTTGATACTAAACCAAGCCTTTGTAAACAAAGGGCTTTTGCAATTAAATTATGCCCTATATGGTAGGGTGTTAGCTCTCATCAAAGCTTTCCCCATTCGTATAGCTCTTTTAAAAATCTGCTCTTAGTAGCTAGTATTGCACATTTGCACAGCAACTTTTCCTTCACTGATGGCACTCATTTGCCTGTCTTACCTTTACTCAGCTGCTGACTTTCACAAAGCTTGTGAGAACATAAATATAATTGAGGCTTCTACCTTTTTATTTAATTTGGGTTGAAACTAGTCAAGGGTTTCAAGAGTCTTTAGGAGGGCAAAGGACAGACAGATAGCAGGACCTCGTAAGTCTCATTGCCCTAGGAAAACAGGCTAAAGGAGAGATTTTCTTTTTCCTAGCAGACCTTAAAGGACTTTGTGATGAAAGGACAGGACTGGAAGGCTAAATAGTAAGGAAGGCATAATAAAAATCAATGGTATTTTTTAGAAAAGATAAGGTGAAAGAATTCCCTCTTTCAATTAGCTTCCATCTGATTAGTGATATGTCTTATTTATGCAGGGAAACAGGTCTCTGAAAAAGCCTTAGCCACATATGAACGATTTTTTAAAATGGCTTTTCCCCTACAGACTTTGTGAGCAGATGATTAACTCTCTACATACCATAAATGGGAAATCTTGGATGTCCCAGGGAATGTCTCAAAGAAGGAATGAACTAGGACACAAGAGGAGCCTGTCTGTGTAAATGGTTCCCAAGGCCTAAGTTTAGAGTATTCACCCCTGACTGAGAGCATATGAACACAGAAAACAGACAAATGTTTAAAATTTGGATCTATCAGGTGGTTCTGGAAGATTTTTGACCAAATGTTCTGTTTCCAGGTAATTATGGTGCATATTGCACATTGTCCTCCAGTTGTGAAGGGCAGCCAGTTGTGATGTTGGACTCTTTGGGTTCATTTTCTCCCCGGTAGAGCTCTGGTTGGAGGGCCTTGCTCTAAAGGATGTGTTCACATCCCGCCACAAGCTTAACAGTGTTAGTGCCTCTGGTCTGGAGCTCTGCAAACAGACCACCCCTGACATTCATTTTTGTTGAGCAGGAAATTCAGTCTCAAAACCAGCAGTTTTTTCCTATATAGATTGGTGTCTGTGTGCAGAAGTGAGGAATTTTGCTTGCCAATGCATGTGTGTATCCATGATCACGGGCAGATCAATATAGTCAAGAGTAAGGATACACTATCAAATTCCAGCACCACTCTAAGCTTTCATGCCAACAAAAACTGCCTGGGAAAATTGAACAACTACCTACAAGTGAAGAAAATAGATGTTAATAAAAATACAATGTTCTCCCATAGTACTTCAATTTGACCTATCCCCAGCTTTCTCCTCTGGGATTTCAAACCCCTCTCAATGGCCCCAGGACTGCAGTTTTGGCTGCACTCTGCCTTTGAACCGATGTTGTTTTGTGAGTGATTTGATGCTGTAGGCACACTATGATAGCATCTATAGGCAGGGCAAAGCTCCTGGGGCTGGCAGGTTTTGCCTACTAAATTGTTTCTAAACCAGAGGTGACACAAGATCTTCCAAGCTCCTGAATCTGGAGATAACTTGGACAATGGAAGGAGAGCAAAATAAAAACCAGGACCCTTCTGATTTTGCTTCCTGAGGGAGGAAAACAGGCTGAGTAAGCCCAGCAGCGTCTTCTGACTGGACCCACTGGATCCCAGGGCCACGTTAGCTGCAGACAGAGGGTTGTCAGCTATGCCAGCAGTGAACACTAGTCATTTTACTCAAGAGTGGGTCTGGAGTTTAGCTGGGCAGCTGCAATCAGATCTGTCAGAAGTTCTGCCACCTGCTGCAATTTGCATTGCACGTGACTGGCCTCCAGGATTCCTGTCTCCTCCTGAAGCACGCAGATCGTCTTCTGTGATTTGTCTGAAATAGCTTGCTAAAAACATGTATAGAAAATGCAGTGAGGTTGCATATGTCAGTATGGCTGCCACGAAGCATGGGGTTAGCCATACCCCAAAGGGTCAGATTTATTTCTGCATGCTGTGTTGGGATATGTGTCAGACCTGTTAGAGAAAGAAAGTGACTGAAGCAGAGACAGGGTGAGCTGTCCTGCATACCAGGCCTCACATTGGCCCCCAATACAAGCAGCTTGCATCGCTTCTTATTTTTAGTGCAGAACTTTCCAACGAATTGAACAAAAGAGGAATTAGGCCAATGCTGAGGATTTGTGAAAATCTAACCTACAGCATTGTCAGGGACTGACCATCCAGTATGAGTTAGAGAAAGAACAGATGACTTGACATCCTATAGCCTAAATCCTATTAAGATATAACAGTTCCCTTTTCCTGTGTAGCTTGAGAAGATAAGAAAGGAAGACTGTAGGTAGCAATATATGTCTTCAAGTGTTTTGTACTTCCCTTTGTCGATGCCATTTTAAGAGCTGTAGAGAGAAAGACTCAGGAAAAGCCTAAGGGGACAATCTTGACAGAACTCCAGCTAGTAATTCTTTTAGGCTTTATACTTCAGTCCTGCTGTCCAGTGTTTGTCATATCCACATATATCCACAGGGGAATTATTCCTCTTTCATCACATTCTCCTTTCTCCTTTTAGATGTATTGATTTTCTCTTCTGCTCTTCTGTGTGGTTGAAATTACCATTGCACTCTTATCCCAAAATCCCAGAACCCTTGATTTACACACTTGCCAGGTGAGGGTTTACAGGCCCACGCTGTTGAATCCTGCCAGAGGTTACAGAAACCCTAGAAAAGCAGTAGCTCATCTATAAGTAGCCAGGGAGCTCAATGGGGAAGGAAGAAAATATTGCAAGCCCTACCTTGTGGGGACTGCCATTAGGGTTCAGCTGTAGGGGGTGCAGAGTCTGACCTGCTGGGAGCTGATGTCTCCTTTCAGGGCGGGGGGGGGAGCCTACCGTCACACCGAGTGCTCCACAGCAAACACTCAGGAACGCTGTGGCGGTGTCTGAGCTGCAACCGCTGCTTGTGAAACCACTCATTATTATCTCTCTCTTATCATCTGCTGATTTTAAGCAGACCTTGCCTTTTGCTTTCCACTTTGGTTAGGAGTCTGGGGACTCCAATTCTTCTTTGGAGCTATTCTATCTAGCACCAGCGGAGACAACGGATATTGATGGTGCTTTTGTGGAAGGGCACTCTCTGACTTCCAAGGGATCTTTGCTGGAGGACAAACATTACCATTTGAGTCTTCATCTTCAGATCTGACCAGGGATCTGAAAGTTAGAAAGACTCTTGTGCAAAGTCTGACACTATAATGCAAGGGTGCAAGGTGGCTGGTCCGGGGCAGACTGCCCTGCCAGGGTGGCTGCTTTTCCCTGGCAGCAGGAGAGCTGTTGGCAGCAGCGGTGTTGTAGAGTAGCATAGTATCATATATAGCAGGCATAATAGAAAATAAATGAGTGTTTCTCTTAGAGCAAACCAATGAATTGTAATGCCAGATCCAGAAAATCTGGAGCTGGGGAGCATGCTGTGAAACTGTTAATAAAGAAATAAGTTTGCTGCAAATGGCATCATAGCCTTACTTTAAAATAAAATGTTTAATGGATTTGGGGCTGCATCTGATTTTGGATACAGAATATATATCACATCTTATCCTGTAAAAGCAGCTGCTAAGCCTGGCCACATGTATAAACAGATGCCGATTTTACAACACATGCAGTGATAGGCACCTGAGAAACTGAGATCAGTGAAAAACTGATAATGTGTTCTTGACACCACAGAGTGCAAAGGGAATTTACAGTGAATAGAGACAGTAAAAGTAAAAATGAAAGTGAATGCAGGGCTCTGAGATAATAGCCACAGCATTGTCAGTCCTTTATTCCTCCTAAAGTAAGTAGGTAAGGGAACAACAATGCAGTGTTTGCTGGAGAACTCATTAGTGCTAATGGTATTATGATAGCAAGCAGAGCTGAAGGGTGAACTTCAAAAAAGTCACCAGTGAAGGTGACTGGGAGGCAGTTTTATCACCTGGAAGTAGAATGAAACCTGAAAATTCAAAGCTGTTCTCAGACTAGAAATACCAAGGTATTTACTTTTGGAAAGAGACAAAACTGGTTTCCAAAATCAAACCTGTTCCCTGGGATATCAACGACTTAATCTGTATAAGTGAAATAAAGCCAGGGACCCCAGAAACTCCTGACTGCAGTCTGCGTGACACCTGCCATTTCAGTGTCCCACCAGCAGCACTGTGGGTGGACAAAAAGCGTCCTTGGCTACCCCATCCTTCTCCTCTCAACCCGCAGGAGACAGGTGGGGTTCAATCCAGAGCTGCCAGGCCTCTGGGCCTCCCAGGTCCGGGATTAGGATAGTGGCTGGCTGCAGCTGCAGAGACCCAGGCACCACGCCAACCTCCGTGAAGGCACCCAGGCCCCCGGCGTCACAGGCTCCCAGGATCTAAGCTCTGAGCTTGGGCTGCTGGGAGTAGCTAAACATCTGGAAAAAAACCTGGCAGGCACCCTCTCTGTGGCCTGCCTGCCCTTTAAAGCCTGACAGATGTTGGTTAAAATAATGCAGCTCGATTTTGGTGAACTAGCTAATTCTGATGAATAATAGGATTGAGAATTTTACTTGCCAGCTCCGCTTTGCAGCTCAGTTTAAAAGCTCTAGGTGTGATGCTCCGGTAGCTGTAAGGATTTTGCAGCAAAGAATATTAATGGATTTTTTTTTTTTTTGTTTACTTTTTATTTAGGACAGGCACATTCAGGTTAAAGCCAGAAGCTTTCAGTTTATTTAGGATAAAATTTAGAACACTATTTAGAATAGATTAATGGATCTATGAGTCTAGAGGTTTGCTATGCTACAGGTTACTACAGGTAATAATGTCTTCCTTTGCAAATCAACACGCCCATACTGAAAACAACACAAGGCTCGACTGAAGATTCTAAAAGATAATTTAAGTACAAGAATGGCACTGGAATGATGACTAGTGAGATATTGAAATATCTCTAAAAATTCAGGCTCAAGAACCTATTGTAATTTTTAGAAACAGTTTTTTGCTAAGAAAGGCAGAAGCAGGGATTAAAGGTGTGCTTGTATTTTTTTGTGGGGTGGCTAGCTAGACTGAATTATTAAGGGCATTGAACTCCAGAGAAGAATAAAAATTACTTTGGAGTAAAGGTGATCTAAATGGAGAGCTTTAATTTGAAACCCTTCGAACTACAGGAGTGGATTAAGGTCATGTTTGAAAGATTAGATTCTGCTGCCTCAGTTTTGGCTTTGTTTCAAATGACAAACCCAAGTGCAGATAACTTTCAGCTCTGTGGTCCCCTAAGAAAAACAAGTGTGAGTTCAGACTCATGGTGACCGGCCGTGGCACCCACTGCAGAAGGGATGGACCAGCCGGCACACCCCTGGCCCTGGCTCACGGGTAGTCCCTGCTGCCAATCAGTCCCTAATATGGGAATTAACTAATTTTTTTTTAATCAGGCTGTTGTTTAAAAGTGTTAAATACCTCTTCAGGCACAGCAAATACCATCAGATACAGCATAAGCTGAAATCAACTAAAACAAGCCAAATCTGCACATGCTTAATTTACTGAAGAGAGAACAGAGAACAACCCATGTTTTCCCCCCTAATCTTTTGCAAGGAGACCACAAAAGGAAATTCACCTTTACATACTCGCCTATGGCTCCAGGAAGTCAAACATCAGATCTTAGTTTCTATCATCTTCCATAAATTCAGAAGATGTTTGAGATGGCTGTGTTTGTATGCAATCACTGGCATTTCATGATGCTAGGACTTTTATTTCATTTTTTATGCTACAGGTAGTGCCATGAACTCATCTTTCTTTTTCTGATAATTGAAGACGTTGATTTTTATTCTGTTAAGGAATGAGCTGGCCATTTTTAGCTCCTGCTTTTAATACCTTCAATTTGCTCTCCAGTAATAAGCTAGCTTGAATGAAGTTTCTGGGAGTTACTTAGTCTCTCATTGTGAAGGAAGTGCTTTTAGGTATGAGTTGCTGTTTAGGTTCAAACCCACTTTAATTTGTTTCAATTTGTTTGAGGTTTTTTTACACCTTGGTTAACTGAGTTAATTGACTTTGCTCTAATGTACAACAACTGTTACAGAGAAACAGTTTTCTCTCGAATATGAAGGAAAAACCTGTGTCTCTTTCAACCCTCTTGAATATGTGAACTAACACATTTGATAGCAGCATTGGATTCTAGGTGCTGAGGCTTTGTATGTATATTGTGTTGAAAGGGAAGCCATATAAAAACTATTGTTGGACACACAGAAGGGAACCTTTCTTGCAGACTCCGGAAAGCCTGTGGAAGAGAGCACCTATGTAAAAAAGACATGAAAATCCCGTTTCAAGGCTTTTTAATGTTTTAAGGCAGTTTAAGAAAACATAGCAACCCTTAAGCACACACTAGCAAGCTCTGAATGCCACTAGAGAGTATGTTCAAGGGTTACATGTGTCTTTCCCCTTACCTTTGTGTTTGTTTGGCAGAACAGGGTAAGGAAGGAGCTGTGTAAAGGGAAAAGGCTTTTCTCTGCTACAGCAGTGCTCCGTGGGAGAGCTCTGCAGGCATCACCTCCTGGACTGAAATGAAAGAGGCCCCCGGCTTGGGGGGAGGATACAAGGAGGCAGTTTCCTTCTCAAGACATAGCAATCTGTGGGCAAGTATGTATTGGAGTTGAATCTCCGTTTTCAATGAGAAAAGGATGACTGGGAAGTCACTTTGCCAAGATGATATGAGTGGAGTGTGGGAGAGCTGCCCATTTTTTCTTTCTGGACTCCAGCTGAAATCCTCTGTGCCTGTATTGGCTTGAATATAAGTGGGTCTTGAATCTAAGGCAACCATTTCTTTCCAAGAAACAGGAGAGAAAGAGAGCAAGATTATGTGGGAAAGAAAAGGAGATTCCTAAGCACCCTACACTCATGCTTCGATCGCTAGCGCTGTTCTGCAGCCCATCCAGCTCAGTGACACTTGTGCTTTGCTGATCCATAAAATAACTCTGTGTCCTTCCCAGAGTCTCCTCCCTCACATGTCGTTTGCTGGAGATGCTGATGCAACACAGCAGGTACCAGCATGGGTACTTCTGCGCCCAGCTCTGGATTTAGGAGGTGGGATATACGGGTCCCCTAGCACCCTTGATCAAGCAGAGATTTAGCCAGAAAGCCAAGCAAATTGTGGTGTTCTCTGGTCACACAGGAGGACACACCTGAGCAGCCAAGTGCCGGCAGACCCCTCAGCAGCAGCTGGGCTAGCTAGGCCAGTGCTGTGGCTGAATTATGCACTCACTTGCTCAGTTTCCCAATGAGAAATGCCTCTTACGTGACCTTATCAGAGAAGGGCAGAGCCAGCTTTCTTGAGTCAGCCTTGAACTGCTCACAGTTTGGGTTCCTTCTGCTACAGGTCCTGGAGCTCCTGTTCCAGCAGATTTTGTGGGGACAGACATTCAGCTCAGGGAATTCTATACAACCTTGTAATTCATGAATATACAGTGGATTTTCTTACATCATTATTTCTAAAACCAGATGCCACATGCTGTATTCAAACCCATCAATATTTCAATGGGCTGTACACAAATGATTAGTCTCATGGGCTCCTTTTTTTTTTTTTTTTTTTTTTTTTTTTTCCTTGTGGTACTTAATGTGTAGCTCCTTTTAGCTTTGGAAACTAAGGTGATGTTCCTAATGCACTGTCTCTTAGGACATATGAGAGAACGCAACATCATTCAGTCAGTTCAATAAAAATCAACTGATGAAATACTATTGAAATAAGTATTGAACTTAGTTCCTAAATAGTCCATGGGGCTATGTCTTAAAAGAAATCAATAATAAAGCAGATATGCTGGACTTTAGCCAAGTGAATTGATTTTCACCTTAAAAATAACAAGTAGTTTGACTTGTGTCTTCTTAACACAGTTGGAAAACCAAACAATATCCCACTATCAATATCATACACAAGTGAATTTTTGCATCTAAATGTGTTGAGGAAACATTATATCTAGTGTAAATACATGTGTTTATTGGTGGTGTTAGGAAGTGTCTCCAGGTAAGAGCCTCTACAAATGTAATAGAGAAGCTCTGCATGCAAACATAAGGATGATTGAAACCTTGACTATATGTAACTACTCATGTTCACCTGATAAGCTAAATTCTAGAAATGACTATTAGCTGTAGGGCATAGCTAAAATTTGATATATGAAATCCAGATATAATTATCAGAGTGTCAACACCATTTTTCTAGTACAGAGGTTATGGAAACGGAGACCATGCAGCATATAATGCGGTTTTCTATCAGCCTTTGTGACCTGTATCCTCAAGTAGTTTTGGAAACAAAGCAAGGTGAATATGCTCCATTTTAAAATAAACAGTATTGAAAAGAATTAGTAAAAAAGCAGGATATATGTACATTAATAGGCTGAGGCTTAAGGCAGCGTCCAACTGAACCACACAGAGCATCCCTGCTAAGAGAGCACCAGAAGCAGCTTGAACCCAGCAATTTTGCTCAGTCTGGGCTAAAGAGGCTGAAGCCTGTCTGGCAGCACCTCCTATTTCCAGCCTTAATAAAATTTGTCCATTTTCGACAGTCTAAGAGAAAGCAATTTCATCAGTAACAGCTCTAAAAGCTCATGTTCCTGACACAGGTAGTCTACATTTTTTTTTTTTTTTCTATTTCTGCTGTAATTAGAGAGAAGACAAAGTAGACTTATTTTTCACAGGACTGCTAGAAGGTTAGAGAGCCCAGTGGGGACACCTGTAGTGTATGCTGGCAGGTGACACATGCTCCATGGCCTCCAGAAACAGCTTTGGTTTGGTTTTTTTTTTTTTTTTTCAGCTTTTTCATGGTTTCAGCCAGGACGGAGCTAGTTTTGCCTTCAGCAGCTCCTGTGGTTTGGAGTTGGTACGTGAAACAAGGTGACAGCAGCTGCTGGTGTTCGCTGCTGCTGAACGATCGAAGACATCTTGCAGTTTCCCAGGCTTTGCTGATGTGCAGGTGCAAACACGTGGGAGGGCACAGCCAGAGGAGTTGATCCAAACTGGCCAAAGAGAGTGTTCCATGCCATAGGTGGCATGGCCGGTGTGAGTGAGGGTCAGCTATTGCTCTTGGGTTTGGGTTACTTGTTCAGTTCGCTTTCTGTTCATGTTCCC
>KL260032.1:2256-16255 GCA_000699545.1 Podiceps cristatus | reverse complement strand
TAAACCACAACAGGTCTCTGCTTCAAACCATATTAATACAAAAGGCTCATAAGAAAGAAATATAATAAAATATTAAAGAAGACAATAATAAATTTTAGGCAAAAAAATAATAAAAACCAGTTTGTTCTAGACCTTCTAAAGGAGAAGGACTGAAAACCAATTGACTAAGGATGGAGCTTGAATATTTACCACAAAATCGTTAAATGTTCAAGTTGTGGTGAATTACATTAACCATGAGTTTTAACTACTGCTGTTGCCTGGATTGCTCTTCATGATTTAATACTCAACCTTCCACAGCGAGTAGACTGCAGAAAATAGGCCAAATGATGTCATCTGAGCTGCCTAAGTGGTAAACACTGTGTGCACCAGTGGGAGTATTAGATCTGAATGGCTTCATATTTTATTAACAATCTATGAATTATCTCGTTTCCTTCAAAGCATTCAGAAAGGAGTAAAAAAGTAAAAGCTACGTTCTTAGGTACTTAAAGACAGAGTTTGCAACTGTAAGCTTATGCACCCAGATTTGAAATTCTTGCCCAAAAACTTTAACTGCATAACAAAGGAGAAGTAGTATTCAAAATGTCCAGGAAAATTAATCGGCACAATACAGATTTTGTGATAATATAAATAAAACTTTTTATTTCTTAGCAGTAGGCCAGTTATTAATCATCCAATTATCTTCATAATTAGAAGAGTTTTCTGCTATGGAAATTGGCTTAGGAGATAAATTATTATGAATATATTGAATAAAACTATCCTTTCGTTTGCAGCATTCCCAGTCTTCCAACCAGTTTGACTGTTTCATTGATGTCAGTGAAGGAAATACAAGTCCTGAAGGAATCGGTAATGAGCGAGAGCACTTCACCTGCTAATGCTACCAGCACCTTGCTCTCCTCTCATGCAAGGCTCGATGGCATCTTCACAGATCATTTAGGTGACCTCCTACTATCAGTCCCTTTGTATTTCACCCTGTGCCTAGAGGGGATGGGCTTGGGTTAGCATCTGCTAGGTTTTATCAGGTGGCACTCCTTTGTCTTGTTATCAGTCAACAGTTGACCTATCTTTGAATCAGGTTTCACCTCATTTCTTCCTCCTGCGGCCATGCCTGGATATCTATTTATATCATTATTTGAAAAACATGAAGTTTCACTAGTGGAGTGGGTGAGAAGGCAGAAAAGCAATACTTAACTGAAGTCGAAGCCTGGGATTCTGAAGACTCTAAGGCCATTGAGGGGAATCTGATGACAAATGTTTTGTTTTGCACGTGTAGTTTGAGGCTGGACATCTAGATTGACTCCGTCCTGTCCTCCATCAGCATGGTGAGCTCCTCACAGCTGGCTGTTGTGCTTGGCCAGAAGTTTATCTTTCCAGCGTACATCGTTTTTCAGTTCAAAATGTATTTTATAGAAATATTTTGGCTTACACTTATTGGAGGCATCAGTATTTATGAAGTTATGCTGTTTCTCACAGATATATATATATAAAAATAAAGACAGGCATTTTATATACTCTCTATATCAATTTGAAAATTAAGACAAGATGGCCCATGTCTAGAGGCAGTAAATTAGCCATTGAAGCGCTTGTGAAAAAATGTCAGAGCCTCCAATGCGCTGCTACTTTCTGTAGATCTGTTTATCATTGTGACTCAAAACATATTTTTGCGGACTCCTTCTCTGTTATTTTAGAGAGCTTGCACAATATTTTTCATGGAATAGCAGTCCAAGGCAAAGCAATTTAACTTCAGATTTTCACTTGCAATCGGATTATTTTAACAGATCTCATTAACTGGATCTCATGGAATGGTGATACAATTAGAATGAAGAGCAAGGTAACAACCTTTGAGGAACAAGGAGAAGAGTCACTCACCAGTCTTTAAAGCAAATATTAGGTCATCAAACTCCTGTGATTCCTCATCAGCAACCAATGAGCTGGTACTAAATCCTCCGGAAGGATGGAAAACATTGCCATTTTGTGGACTCTGCTTGAAGGCAGCACTAGCTTGGCTGGCAGGCTGCAAGGATGCCCTCTCCCAGTCTGCAGGCACCTGCAAAGTTTAAAAAGACACAGAAATCATCAAAACTACACTATACGAACTGGAAACTATGACCAGAGACAAAGACAAACTGAAGGTCAGGAAATCTTGGAGCAAGCTATTTTGGCATTTCTATAGTGAACCAGGTAGCCTAACGAAAACCAAACCCAAACTCAAAACCAATATGAAAACCAAAAAATAACTCAATTCCAAGTCATTTAGCATTGTGTTTATTATCTCAAAGAAGCTGAAAAAAAATTGCCTTTTCTGAATGCTGGCCCCTGTTATGGAGAACTTTTTAAATTGAAACACTGAAAGGTTCCAGTCAAAATATGCCTTTTCACTCCTTTCCTACCACTGCCTCTTCCTCTGCTTCTCCATTCTATAGCCACTAATCATCATTCCCTTTCATTATATGATCTACAGCTGGCAACCCATAGCTTCCCATGGTTACCAATACAGTCTTTTAAAGTAATTAGCCAGTCTGTCAATGTTCTGGTGGTGGTGTACAGCCCTACAGTTTCAATATCAACTTTGCTATAGTTCATTTGCTACTTCAGTTTAAGGTGGAGCTGATGAAAAATCAGATTTTCAGTTCAAGGAAAAAGTTGGGGGTTTGTGTGTTTTCCTTTTTTTGCTTGTTTGTTTTTTTATGTTTATCTCTTCCTTAAATGTGATGAAAAGCCAAAATATTGAACTCTAAAAAATAGATTTTACGACAATCTTGGCTTACTGCTCATTCACCATTTAGGAGCTGGGAAACTTAAAAGCTTGCCACATGGAGCTGAGAAGCTATGCTGTCCAGTAAACTGGGGAGACATGCACCAACTTCAGTGAGATGCTGAGAAATTAAATAAATTTAGTGGTGTGCTAGGAGGCAACTGAGGAGCTTTAAAATCCAGACAAACCTACAATCAAACGTAGAGAAATGAGCAAATTACCAGAAGTGACATGTTCCTTTGAAATATTTAAGTTCCATTAAATCGACATTTTTCCTGGAAAAACTGTTCAGCTGGAAAATTTTCAACTAGCTCTATCAACACGCAAATGTAGATAGCAGCAAAAGTCACCTTGGTTTACTCCAGGTAGTGAAAAATGATACTAGCAGTATTCCAGTTCCATTAATGGAGAAACTGAAAATCATCTCCCTCAAAATTTCTATTCTGTTCTATTTTCCATTCCCATCCATTCAAATTTTATACTATTTTATTAAAATTGCCAGAAATTTTGCACAGCATGACTTTGGAAAATTAAAGACTTAAAACTCATCTATGACCTAGAGTAAGCTGACAGAATTAACTTGGTATTTTGATTTCTGATAACCTACTTTTGACAACACGTTAACTAGCCTCTATAACAAACTGAAGACTCCAGTGGCAAAGGGGAAATTCTCTAGATGGGATGTTAACAGGGAATTGCAAGTTCCAAGAATCTCATCATGGCTAAAGATAAAAATTTTTATGAATAAAAAAAAAAAAATACCCCTCCCCAAACCCAACTTATAATAACTAGCATCTCATTCCTGTGCATCACACTTCAGTACTGCCACTTACATCTCCAGGTGCATTTTCAATACACGGGGTAATGACTATAGAGCACAGTTACCTCTTCCATAGCACTGATGAGGTTCTGAGTGGACTTGCTGATCTCTCCACCTGCAGCCGGCAGACCACTGCCATGTGTGAAAAAAGCTGATCCCGGAGCTGTATGCCCATTCATGTCTACAGTATAACTTGCTTTCACAGGACAGCAAAGTTGGTTGTGCAGGATAAAATATACCACAAAGACATAAAGACCCTGAAACAGAGAGAGAAAAAGAACATCAGCATGTGAAATGAAGGGAGCTTGGATCAGAGTTTGAATGCAGTCATGGCAAGGTCCTATATGCTGTAGCAGATGCCTCCCCTTATACCAGCACTCCTTGCCTCACAGGGCTGCAGCCAGTTTCTATGGAAAAAAAGAGATGACGTCACTGCTCATCAGAGATCTGAAAGTTAAAAGTAAGTTCGTATCCTGCGGCCTCCAGCTAAACGCACACAAAAAACCCAGCCCCAAAGAGGCACTGAAAATGATTATTTGGTCGAACCCACACAGTTGCAAAGCAAAGCCAAGATCCCAACAACAATATAACCAACTTGAGTTTCACAGTTGTCATAATTGTGAAAATGCGGTTAAGGGCTGCCTTTACAATAGGATTTGACTGCTGGCCCCTAGCCACAATTCTTTATTTCCTTTCTGACCTGCTGGCTCTTTGCATTCTTGCCCCAATTGCAATCTCGTGCAAACTGTGCTGCTGCCGTCACAGATACCAAGTTGTAGAAATAAATTAGATTCTCTATGATATCCACTAATTCAGCACTGTCTTTCATTTGTGATCATTACAAAGGCTCTGCTGTATGCCTCTGCAGTTCTTCTTTAAAACTTGCTAATTTTGACCTTTAGACTTAGCCAAGGAAAGTATTATAACCATGTCTTTTTGTTTGCAAAGAAATCCAGTGATTGAACTTCTGAATATGAAATCTGACTTTCTCTGATTCTTAAGTTGTGACAATACTGAGGGAAAACAATCGATTTCAATTGATAAATCAACCAGTTCAATACTTACTGAAGAAGGAGTTAACCAAGGGAGTGCATAAAGAATAATTCTGGATTGTTTCTGAATGCTGCAATACAATTACATTTGTATTGTTTTTTGTGTCTCACATTGTCCTCTAGACCCCTGAACTCAACAGTACTAAACAGAGCAATTTATTGGAAAGGTACTTTCATTGGCATGGAAGTCACAACTGGGATTATAAATAGTAAGCTGTGTCGTCTGATTTACAGTTGGGAATTCCTAATGGAAGGAATTTTGAAAATACATGGAGACTGCAAATACACAAGACATTTCTTCTTTCCCATCCCTATAAAACAGGCAGCACAAAACAACACTCCATGATATTCCATTTGTACTTTCTGATGCCAAAACTATATAGCAAAACAGTTTGGTCCAAAGTGACACATAACAGAGGTTAACGGGATTCAATGGGATTTCAATCTCAGCTGGTCAAACCCTGGAAATGCCCTCATACAGCTGCCATAAAGCCACACAGCTCCACGTGTGCATTTTTTTTTAACAGCAAACCAGAAATAAAAGTGTTAAAACCAACTGTTTTGAAAGAACATTTTCCCACTTTTCCAGAGTATTGGGTTTTTTGTCATGAGGACCCAGGGCAGTTGAGAGGACATTTCTTTGTGATACATGCAAATAAATACATTCCAAACAACTGATGCACATTGTTGCCCTTAAGAGACACTAAAAAGGAACCAAAATGTCCCTTCATTCTATAAACAAATCCAAAGACTCTGATGTAGGTCAAGCATAATGGGACCAGCAAATGGATGTCTTTTAATTTAAGTTGTTTAATGGATGTGAAGAGGATAAAAAACCCAAGAAGAACAGATAACAGTGACAACACTGAATTCAGAGCAGCCTCTGGCATTTCGGTCTCTGGGGAGCTAGCCACAAAAGTTACACACACATTTCAAGTGGTTTTGTACTTTTCAAGAAAACCCATTAGCTGGAAATGCTGCACAGCCCTGTCTTTCAGAATCACAGGGACGTAAGGCATTGGTATGCAAGGCCCATGATATGTCACTCTCCTGGGCAGCCCCAAATCTGAACACTTACTCTTCTAAAACAAATAAACATGGAATAAAGTGCCACAGTTATCTCCTTAACTTGGCCTTGGCCTGGTGTCCTGATTTAACTCTCTGAGTGTATCGGACTTCGCTGTTTCTGAGGAACTGTTGTTCTACCAGAATCACAGAAAGGCATTTTGACACCCAAAGCATCCTTGCTGCCACTCCTCCTGCCTGCCACCACTTCTGCCGCTTGCTGCCGTCCAAAGACGGAAGCCCTTGTCCCAGGCAGCAGGAGCCAGCATCCCTGAGATGCGACGCCTCGCCCGGCACACCTCCTTTCCTTGAGGCTGGGAAGGAACTTCAGTACGTGCCATTCAGAGAAATCCCACGTATTGATGCAGATGGGGGGTGACATAGCTCCTCTGGGTCCTTCCATAATCAGCGCATGGACTCGGGGAGGTTATTTGACTGTCTAAGGACAGGAAGAGTCATAAGCTGAGTTAGTGTCATGGTTTAACTCCAAATGGTGACTGGATCACGCAGCTGCTCACTCACCCCCCGCTCCCCAGAGGGGTGAGGAGGAGAAGCCAGGAGAACAAGCTCGCGGGTTGAGATAAAAACACTTTACCAGGACAGGAAAGGGAAAGATAAAAATATATTGATTATAATAATAATGCATAAGGATAATAGGATATATAAAATGAACGATGCCTCACCACCCGACAACTGACACAGCCCGTCCCCAGCAGCAGCCAGGAGCAGGGATATTCCCCCGCAGCCGTCCCAGAGCAGCCAGTGCCAGAGAGAGTGAGGGAACCAACAGCCGAGTGAATGAACAAACAGGCCCGAATGGATAAAAACCAAAAATAAGGTAACAAGAAGGGAACATGAACAGAACACAAACCAAACAAGGAACACAAGCCAGGGGCACTGGCCGACCCTCCCTGACACCGGCTTTGCCATCTATGGCACGGAACACTCTCTCTGGCCAGTTCGGATCAGCTGTTCTCGCTGTGCCCCTTCACGTTTTTGCACCTGCACATCAACAAAACCTGGGAAACTGCAAAATGTTCTTGATCGTTCAGCAGCAATCAGCAACATAAGCATGCTGTCACTGTTCTTCACACACTAAATTCAAAACACAGGAGCTGCTGGAGACAAAACCAGCTTCGTCTTGGCTGAAACCAGCACAGCTAGCCAGCAGAAACAAAAATTAAGAGTTTTACTCTTCCCACTCTTATAAAATATTACAGCAATGCGTTACATACAGGAGTTTATACCTAACAAAACTCAACAGTCCTAAGTAGGTTATATGTTTACACAGGAACTGTATTGCTGGGTAGAAGATTTCTTGCTCAACTGGAAAAAGGATCGAACCTGTTTTGACCCCTATTCCTATCCAAATCTATAGTCTCAAGAAGACACACTCCGTACAGGCAAGGTCCCACATGCCATCACTGTGGTTTTGTTTAAAGTATCAGAAGGGGTTTGTGGTCTTATTCTTACTACTCTTTGTCTCTATTAGAAACCACAACAACTGAATTTTAGGGAATCAAAACAAGGTCATGCCCAAACAACAGAGTCCCAACATTCATACACATGAAGATGCCATGGATCAAGTTGATTCAATCCGTGTTTTTTTTTAGCACCAGCAGCTACCAGCCTGTTTACTCTGGAAGAGGATGAGCAGGATGCAGACACTCGGGTGGTGTCAGTGCGACCACAACTTTCACAGTCTCAGTAGGTTTTTTCAAAAGTACTAGTTTGAGAATTGAATTGTCCTTTATCACACTTTCGATATTCATGATGTTCTTTTTCACTTCATCTTTTAATATTGTAAAAATAGAATCATAGAATCATAGAATCATAGAATCACAGAATGTTTTGGGTTGGAAGGGACCCCCAGAGCCCATCCAGTCCCACCCCCTGCAGTGAGCAGGGACACCATTACCCAGAGCAGGTCGCTCACAGCCCCGTCCAACCTGGGCTGGAATGTTTCCAGGGATGGGGCCTCCACCACCTCTCTGGGCAACCCCTTCCAGTCTTAAAGTACTATGAAAATAAGGCTGATGGCATTGTAATATATGTTTGACTGTGTTTCTTACATAAACAACTTTGGCCAAGTTGGCACCACTTTTCTTTTTCAGGGGACATGTGAACATTGTCTTTGCCAGTTCAAACAAGTATGAAATGCAGAGAATAGTCAAGTTCTGTTGACAGGCCTACCAGACCTGCAGGATATTCAGAGAAGAAGCCTACACACTCCAAAGAAGATAGGTTTGGCTGAAGATACTAGGAGTAGAGACAATGACACCTCTGTTAAAAATGTGGTAAATATTAACTTTGTATTCCTAAGAAGATTTCATAAAAAATTCCCGCAACCTAACTCCCAAAACCCAAACTCCAAAACCTCAGCCTACCCAAAAACCTCCTCCTAGTATCACTGTTCTCTGCTGTTGCCTGCAAATTCAGAGCCATTCTCCTCAGCTCACAAGCATGTACAGGGAGGCCAAAAGAAACTATTTCGTCTCAGAGTGAGATGACTGATTGCTAACCTGAGAGCTTGACCTGGGTTTTATGAAAGCAGATTGAACAATTAAACTAAAGAATGAGGACTCTGCAGTATTGAATTGTAATGCAACATAACTTCTGTGCACTGGGCCCACGGGACTACTTATAAAACATTTAACTCTGTGTCATTTATGGTTACATTAGGGTGGTAGTATTAGTACCATTGCTAATGTCACAGGAGGGAAAAGTGTTACTAATGCGTCTCCCATGGAGAAAAGTGAGAACTACTCCGAGCAGACAATTAGGCTGAAAGTAAAGACAGGCAACTTACAGCTCTTCTCAGATACTATGGCTGCTGGAAAAATGTTTGTAAGGTACTGTCAGTAAAGGCTGCTTCTTGTTTTACTGGAATATGCTGATGGAAGACAATTAAGCTTTCGCTATTTCAGCTTAGCAAGCTGGTTTCTACATCTACTGTTTTGCACTGTTATGTCACGGAAAAAAAAAAAAAAAAAAAAGATCCGGAAAAAACCACAGCTACAGCTGTCTGAAGGAAAACTCACATACAAAGGAGTCCACTGTGGACCTTTCCAGCCAGTGAGGTGGGAAAAACCTCAGTGCTGCTCTAGGTTATGCCAGGTCCTTCATCAATCTTCTTTTGGATTTGCCACAGATACTTGACCAACATGATAGCCTTCGTGACTGGCCTAGTGGACAAGGGGAGAGCGGTGGATCACACCTGATCTGAGTTTTGCAAGGCTTTCAGCGTGGTGTTCCACGTCGCTCTGGTACCCAAGTGAGGATGCTGTATTCCAGGTGGGGTAGAGTACCGGATGGGTAAAAACTTGAGCATGTCTAGTGGAGGGCTACCAAGGTAGTCAGGGGCTCAAGCACATAACCTGCGGGGTCAGGCAGAGGCAACTGGGTTTTTCAGCGTGAAGAGGGCTCAGAGAGGACTCGATAGCCTTTAGCTGCTATCAGCTGTCCAGTACGCCAGAGGTGGTCACTGAGCAGAGAGATGGGCATGGCAGGAGAATGAGACATACTGGTCCTAACCTGAAACAGTGAAGGTTCCAACCAGATAGAAATAAATTATATTTACGGTGATGAAAATTAAGCTCTGGAAGAAGCTGACCAAAGAGACCGTGGAAAGTTCACTCCAGAAAAGGGAGGTTTTTCCTGGCACATTGTATAATTTGTGGGAGAGTTTTGTGCATGCATGTGTGTGAGGGAGATTCTCATCTACAACAACTTGATTTATTTATTCCCGAGAGTGACAGCTTCAGGAAGCTAGTAAGTTAAGGACAAACTTCCGTAGCTGTCAATAAAAGGACAGAATACATTTTACATGTCATAAGACCACATGCAAACCTGGTGGACTGATCCATAAGAAGCCTTCATTGCACATTTGACACTTGTAGTCCCTCTGTCTCTTTATCCTCTAATTCTGCATGTTGCAATCTCTTTATCCTCTAATTCTGCATGTTCCAACTCACTGTGCTGCCACTACAGTATGTCTAAATTTGGAAATTGAGATACCTCTGCTAATAGTAATGAAAATGGGCAAAACATGCAGGCCATCAGCAAACCTGCTCTTTATCTCCTGTTACACACTGAGAGAAAACCAAGATGCCTACTGTATGCCATAATTTTAAATTGGTCTTGTAAGATAAAGGACTTTTACTGCTCTAATAAACATAAACATACCAATGTCTTAGATTTTTTTTTTTTTTTTAAATATCATACATCATACTTCTCACACAGTATTTTCACCCATGGCTGAGATACTCTACCCTGAAATTGCAGAACTGTTTCTCCAAGGAGAAGTGGATTCAGATAATGTCATCTATGTTTGAGGTATTTCTACTTACAAAACTCAAGTATCTTTGCAGGGCTTTTGGTAAAGAGAAGTCATTTGAATACACCATTTGAACAGTTCCTCCACCTGTTTCAGGCTATGCATCAGCACTAACAAAAATTCAGTGCACTCTACAGCGGCACGCTTTGAGTTCTTCTTTTATTTTGGAAAATTGTATGTGATAACAATCATCATGTGACTGTATGAATAATCATGCGACTATATCACTAAAAGTTGTTTTTTTCAAAAGAGAGTATTTTAAGTGAAATCAAGGCTTGTGATGAAAAATGGTACCTTTTGTTAGACCACAAAAAGATCTCTCTGTTCAGAACTGGATCATTCTGATCCTTAGATAACCATGGACACTACATCAGTATTATTTTTAGTTATACATTTATTGGTGCCAGGTGGTAAAAACCCTCAAGAAGTCACACAAACAGGTGTCTCTGCCAACAGAAGAGTTGTCTTTACATAGATCAGCTTTGAAACTAGCTGTCTGTAGTGACCGTAGAGGAATTTCCGCATGCTGGTTTATGCTTTGGTTAGTTTCACTTTAGTTTTTTTAATCTTATCAGGGTGAGATTTAATCTAATTCTCTGTCTGGACTACGCTAATTTACTCTTGGCAACCAGTCCTACAAAGTCCTTGGCTTGTCAGTTTAATGGTCGGGCTGTCCTTCCTGGGCAGCTGTCGATGGCCAGGGGTGCTGCTGCCATTCCTGGTGGCAATGTCTTGGCTGATGCTTGTGCACCTTAATGCCTTAACTGACTTCTTGGGAAATTCCCTAGGGATTTTGCTAATTTACTGGAAGTTTTTGTGTTGCAGACTTCTCTTCTCTCACGTAGTTTTCCATCACTGGCCAGCCAAAGCCTGCTGTGGATTAACACTGATTTACATAACAAGTGCCTACTGCTTAGGGGAAAATTACTGGTCTGATTAATCCAGATAATTTGCATGTTTCGCCATGTTCAAGAAGCTAGTATCTACATAGCAAACTATGACTCACAATGTTAAAGGAACCATATTCAGGAAATTATAATCAGGGCCATTGTACAATGCATGATATATAGTTGAAATTGTTGTTTTTCCTAATCTCCTTTGGAAGAAAATTAGCTATGGAATTGAGTATTCATATGCACAATTATTAATGCTAACCAAGTAACACACATAAAACATAATCCTCTATTTCCTTCTGCAAGTTTCCCTGTTTCCAGAGAGAATTATTATAAATTGCGTGCACAGCATTTCTGTACGTCTAGATATCAAAAAGCAGACTGTAATGCACATTTTATTTTTTCATATTGTCAGCCATATTTTTCTTTGAGAACAGCTTGAAGATCTTTTATTGGTGTCATCACGACAGAAATATCATCTTAGTCACATGATACTACATCCTAAGCCATCACTTAACATCTCCCACTCATAGCTCTCCAGAAATATTAACCTTTGAAAAGTCAATCAAATCTTGCTGTTAAAGGGACACTGTATAGCAGCCTTCTGGTATCTATAAGGGTCCTACAAGAAAGTTGGAAAGGGGCTTTTGAAAAGGTCATGGAGTGATAGGTCAAGGGGTGATGGCTTTAAACTGAAAGTGGGGAGATTTAGATGGGATCTAAGGAAGAAATTCTTCCCCATGAGGGTGGTGAGGCCCTGGCACAGGCTGCCCAGAGAAGCTGTGGCTGCCCCATCCCTGGAAGGGTTCAGGTTGGACGGGGCTTTGGGCAACCTGGTCTGGTGGGAGGTGTCGCTGCCCGTGGAAGACCTTTAAGGTCCCTTCCAACCCAAACCATTCTATGATTCTATGCTTCTATGAAATCTAACTTGCTTTCTTAGCATTTAAAGTGACTGTTGTAAAAGCCATATCCTTAGCAGTGCAACCCTTCCAACTGGTGAGTACACTTAGGAAGTCAACTTTGGACCTGCTATCTATCATCAAGCGTTTGACTGTTTATTTGCTTTTAAAAACCAGTTTTGATGCAGCTGTTATCATCATATATGATATGTCAATCATATAATTTCTCTTAACACAGTTTCTACTGTGAACATTTACTGCTTATCCGCACTTTGATTCCTGATGTATTTACTCTCCATTTTGCTCTGTATGAAAAGATTTGTGTCAGTTCCAGCTGAAATTCTAAAAATCCACATTAAAATCAAAAGACAGCAATAAATGTAATTGAGGACTGCAAAACATGTACCATCTTGGTAGGCAACATCATAAAACTACTTGTTGACCAAATCAATTGCCACCACATACGCATACATGTACATATGCCACCATCTTTCATATATCTGTCATTAAATTAAGAATGTATTTATGGGATTGCACTAAGATATAGTTATTTCGAATTTTTTGTTGTTTGTTTTTTTGTTTAGTTTTGTTTTTGTTTGGTTTTTGTAGAGCTATAATTCCACAGATAAAGACGTTATGGGTATATTCTGTAATAATGATAAAAATACTGTGCTTTCAGCATTATGAATACATTTTCCTAACATTAATGTAACACCTGAAACTTAGTCTAAAGTGCCAAGTTTCTCTTTACGTAGAGCCAGCTGTGCCAAGACCATGCTTAATCTTGCAGTTTCTACCCAAAGCCAAGGCCATAAATTCATTTCTGGCAAACTGCATTCAGTTCAGATTTCGTCTAAACTTGGCTCAAGCTTACCTGAAAGGTTCATAAACTTTGGCAAATCTTTAAAAAGCAGATTTGCTTGGATACTGAAGACTCACTATAAATATTTTGTATAGCTCTCAGAACACTTGCAGCTACTCCTACACAACAAGTCATTAGTATCTCCCTGCAAGTGGTGGAAAAGGTTTTAGGGTTTTTGTTGTTGTTTAAGAGGACAGATCAGATTTTAAGGGGAGGTGTTCATCTTGAAGATGCACTGAAAATACAGATGCTTAGCTAAACTTGCCAGGTGTGCAGATTAGTCTGGAATAAGATTCTGTTACTTCCTTCCAATGTCGTCATCCCGGAACTATCAAGGAAGTCCTATTTTTGTATTTCAGCTTAACTGAGAAAGAAACAAACACTGAGTCAAAGACTGAAGGTACAAACAGTGGGATAGGCGTGATCTGTGGAGGGCAAACATGGCAGTCAGCATGCAGAAGCAGCTTGCAATTCACCTCCGCAGTTCTGGCCATAGTCCCTCCTTACAGAGCTCGCTGAGACTTTGTAAATTTCACCAACCTCACGTGGCTGCAGGAGGCTGAGGACAGACAAGAGCAGACAAAGTGGACTAGCACCCCAACATTCCCCATCTCTGCCCCATTTCATGGCTTTTTTCCCCTCTGGCTTTTATTTTTCCTTTCCTGCAGAGGCTACAGAAATCAGGGACTGCTTTCCTTGAGGGCTCTTTGCATTAGGTTACGCTGGTGCTTTGTGCCATGTGGAGGACCACTCTGGTAGCAGAAAGCACCTATCAATGAAAAATTGCAGAAAGCACCTATCAATCAAAAATGGAATATTTGTCCACTGATGAACCTTACACTAAAAAAGGAAAACCAGAAAGACCAAAAGCTGTAAGGTTATTCCTAACAAACACATTTTTCAACCGCATTGACTATAATGCCCTAGAAATATCAAAGGTCATGAATTTGCACCTCTGCTTTACAATATTTTGCAAACATTTACTCTCCTACTTGCTTTCCAAGGTAAACATTTATAACCCTACATTTCAGCTCACACCTTAGAGTTTAAGCTTACCACTGGTTCAACTTCATTTTCAAACGGGCGACAAGTGGAGGATCACAGAATCATAGAATTGTCAAGGTTGGAAAAGACCCTTAAGGTCATCGAGTCCAACCGTTAACCCATCACTGCCAAGTCCATCTATACCATGCCCTCAAGCACCGCATCTCTCCGTTCTTTAAACACCTTCAGGGATGGACACTCAACCCCTTCCCTGCACAGCCTGTTCCAATGCCTGACCACCCTTTCGGTGAAGAAGTTTTTCCTAATATCTCACCT
>KL260031.1:50934-72754 GCA_000699545.1 Podiceps cristatus | reverse complement strand
CATCGGGGCGAAGGTCAAGCCACCACAGCATGCCATGCAAAATAATTTTGTTTAATGTAGAATCCAAATTGTAGCTCCAGAATTCAGAACTATCACTACCTTGCATACCATTTATTACACATTCAGCAACTAAGCAAATCCTCAGTATCTTCACAGACAGGGCAAATTCAATAAGGAATTTTGCAGAGTATAAGCCAATCCAGAATCCTACCAAGCCTCCAACAGGATCTCTTTCAGAAATTGCACCTTGGAACTAGAACTAAAAAACTACCTGTGAAGTTTCTGCTTCCCTGTCTTCCTCACTGATGCTTGTCAATGAAGGAGAACACTTCAGTCGAAAAAACTTTTAATGAGATGATACATAAACTACCAACAATATGGCAATGCTACATGCAAATACAGTGTTATGAGAGAGAGTCTTCCACTATTTTATGTACCTAACTGTATATTTACTACATTCGAAAAAACACATTGAGGGAATTTCTGACATTTCAATATTGCAGTTTATGTGAATGAAAAGAATGATAGAAGTCACTATACAGTGCAAGATTGACTTTTGATTATGATGCAAAATCCCAGCTTCAGATTCTATTATGGAGAGAAAAGTCACAGATGCAGGCACTAAATTTCTCACGCCAGAAGGCATTGTCTATTTTATAATCCACTAATGTGCCAGATTGGGCAAAATCTGTTTCAGTAATTTAAACTGTGCAAAGCGGAAAATACTGCAGATCTCTCTGTAAAAACACAGCTTCTTCTACTGCAATGAACTATAAAACTTTTGTTTGACAGAAAAATGACTACTACTTATGACTATGTTTTAAATTGCTATACGTTAAAGCAACAATGGCACAGAATGTTTTAAAATATTTTCCTGCTCTAAAATTACGGTATTAAATCACAGGGAAGTACCTGTACAGAATTTAAAAATTAGCATTTTCTTAGAGTATTTGTAATCATATATTAAGTGCATATATATTTGCATTCCACAGTGCTTCTGATTGCTAATGTCCTTTCTAGAGAGATGACTCAACTGTCAGAACCATATGCTTGCAAATTAAAGAAATAAATTTCTTGTGTCAACATGAGTGAGAAATCTGTGCTCCTGTTATTAGTACTTTCTAGTCTCCTACACAGATATAATTCACCTCCCCTAAGGCATCTTTCACTTGATTTTACTCAGAATGCTCTGTGTTTCTTTTAATAATACTTAAAATTAATTATTAAATGGTATACCTTTATATCAGGCACAGAATTCTGTATGTTAAGTGCTGGAAAAAACCCTCATTATTTCTGAAAGAGATTTCATTACCTATACTGTATTAACAGTTCAGCTCAAACCTGACTTGGAGTTTAGCAGGTCTTGGGAGTCCTACATAACAGCTCAGCTAACCCCCAAACCCATACTGAGACTATCTATACACGTCAGGTGTCACTTGCCCTTGTCCAACATGTCAGGAGAACACAGAATGGCCAATGGCCAAATACAGACAACAGCATTCTGTATCCTGTTGCTGAAGTAAACACCAGCGGGACGAAACAAGCTGACAAAACTTTGTATGGCTCTACGTGGCCTGGTTAACTCCCACTCTTGGCAGAAAAAGCAAGCAGGTAACATAAGTATGTCAAGAACTTTTAAACTTAGGAGGAGTTGGACACAATGGTCAACTGACAAAGATATGGTTATGCTTTATTTTAAATACAGGCACAATGTTTAAAACATGGACTGTGATTTGCAACTTACGCTCTTTGAAAATCTGAAATTAAATTATAAAATATATGGGTAACGTTCCTCCTCTTAATTTTATGTGTTATGTATTTCTTTTTATGATTTCTGGCAGGCTTGACAATCAGAGGAGTTTCATGCTAAGAAATATGTACCTTTTTTAAGAAACTCCAAATGATACTTTTTACAATGTGATTTTGTTTAGAAATCCCAAACTTGTTATTCGACTTCAGTAAGGTACCTCTTGTTTTTGTTTTGAAGTTTTTGTTTGACTGAACCTGCAAAAAGGGAGGGGAATTCATCAAGTGTTTAATAAAATCATCAATTATAACATGGTAAGAGTAAGTACCATGATAAGCAGCAAATGGAATAACAAGTAAAATGAACAAGGCAGAAAAACGAATAAAGGGTTTGCATAGTTTCAACTGTAGGGGAACAACAGGAAAACACTGCAGACTGGGGGAAGATAAGTGAGTATCACTTCCATCAAAGAATCCAGTTTGTCACAATGTTGTGATTCATTTTTTTAATTGGTTTTCCTTTCAGTTTGCTTCAAGTAACAAGGAATGCCTTTCTAATAATCTCTTGATAGTTAATCAGCTTGACCTTTGCTTATACGTTCCAGAATAAAACTGTTTCCTAATTTATTTTTGCTTTTCATAAACATCTAGGTTGATCTTCCATCTTTAAAAAGATCAAACATTTTATTATACCTAATATGAGATTATTAAAGATTGTAGTACATGTATGGGCAGTTCATCTAATCTCATTGACCTTTTCATATTAAAATCCAGTTTTATGCTTTATCTGCTATTTGTTAAAAAAAAATCATACATCCATTGTTCAGATGCTGCTTCTTTAATCTTATATGAAAATTAAAGCAAAACAAGACTTTCTTGTTATTTACATTGAACTGAGAAAATGCACCCAAGATTTTAAAAAATATGAACTTGTTAAGTCTTGCATTTGGAATTTTACGTATAGTTCAAACTACGAGGCTGCCTTGTGCCCAAAAAGAAGTGTATCTTTCAAGAAATCAGACTGTTACCTGTTCAGTTCATATTTCCCTCTTTAAAATTCATACAGGTATAATATTTGCTGGTGGGTTTCCTTATATTTTATATATAAACTAGGTGATGTCGATGCCGTCCTATCTGTAGCCACTTAATTGCAAAAGAAGCCTCCTACTGGAAAAATAAACCTACCTGCCCATCTCTGAAACCACTGGTTTATAAAACACCAAATAATAAATAGAAAGTGAAAATCTCTTCTGCACAAAGCTTTTTAACTTCCTACACAGAAAAAACGACCACACATGACAGAGCAGATGAACATTACAATTAAACAAAACCCAAAAAGTACCATGGGGAATTTGCAAGTTGCACAAATCATGTTTATTCTGCCAAAAATCTGCTTTGTTATGGAAAGCAAAGGGCTGAAAGGGAAGTTTTGGTCATTAAAGATGAACAGTAATTTATACTTCTTATCAGAAGTCAGCACTGTTTATAGGAAACTTAATGAGCTTTTATCTTACAGAAGGAAACAAATTTAACTGCAATAAAACATTTTTCATATATATTCTAAGCTATTTGCCTAATAAAATTAATCACTATGTTACTCTGTAATAGGTCCTTGTCAACACACTGGCCAGACCAGCAACACTTTCTGTGTATGACGGGGAGAAAAGAAGGGGGCAGGGAGGTGCACGTAAAATAAAGACAGAAAAAAAGCTCAGTTTGATAAAGTTATCAGTCAGGAACAAACAACATTAACAACAAACAGCAAAACTAATAGTAATTATAAAAACTCTTTGTGTAATATCCACAGTAGTGCTCAGATATAAGTAGCCAGCTGTTTAAGCATGCACCTTTATTTATATGTATGTGTCTATATATGTATTTATATAGTACATTCAAGATGGTAATGTACAAGTCATCCATTCAGTCTCTAGACTGCCTTAAAACACAATACCATCCTCAACCTGATATAGACAGATCAGTTCCATTTTATCAAAATGCATTCTGACCACCGAGGTATTAATCAGCGTGGAGACTTTTAAGCAATACAAATAAAATTTAGCTTATACGCAGGGAAGGGGGGGGGGGGGTGGGGGGGGGATGTGTGTGTCAAAACATGGAAAGGTACTTGGAAGTCTGAGAAACATCAAAAAATATTGTATGACAAAGACAATCACGTAAATCTGTGAGTGACTTGGAGATGAAACAATATTAAGGTTAAGTTGATTGATAAACTGTTCCTTAAGTCCTTAGGGAAATGAGAGTTTTGCTCTCACTATACAGAAGTTTAAGATAAAAGAGTACAAACTGAAAGAAAATGATGGCCTAATTAAAAATGTACCTTACCTAACAGCTAACCACTGCACTGAAGAGAAACACTGACTAATAAAACCAAAAAAAAAAGGAGACAAAAATCTGCAAGAGAAAACCTGGATCGAGCTAGCAGAAATGTGTACCCAACTCCTTTTCCCTTTCCTTTCCCTTCATATTCTAGTGCTCCCCCAAACACTCATCTTCCGATGAATCAGCAATGGCCAATCAAAACGGAACAGTTTGTGCTACCTTCATCAAGCACTACCACAAATAGCCTTCGCTTTCAACAGCTAAGCAACAAGTGCACCGAGCAGCACAGCGTATTTCACGTAAAGAGAGATCCAATAAATGAATGAAGTTTTCTCTCTCATTCACCAGGCTCTACTGCTGACCGGCCAAGAATAAAATGAGTATTAATCATTGACTGTACAGTATAATTAAACTATGTATTTCATATACAGTCCGGGAAGTTTAGAAAGCCTTTGTTAGTCTCTATTAAGGCATTAAATCAACTATTAAAAAGAGGAACATAGCGTGTGTACGCACGCACAAGTATACACACAGGTGTTCAGGCTCAAGCAACAAGACTTCAAAGGCTTCAGTGGTAAACTAAACATCACCATTACCCTGCTCACACAACTTCTGACATGGCATTTTCTAAGTACTTCCCTGAACCACACTGTCTTATTTCCACAACCTACTTCAGAAGAAAAGTTACTTTATTACAGTTTTTCCTCTCCTCACTTTTTCTCAGGTCAATAAATACCAGAAAAGCAAAATCCATGTGGATTATCAATGCTTACAGGTTACATAATCCTACAATCTAAAATGAAATGTTGGAAGTATTTAATGTCAAGGCAAAAACACCTTTAGGTGTTTTATCTATTTGCTTACCTTTACTTGCACTCTCAACATGCTGCAATTCATCTGGAAATTTTAAGATGTCCCGGTAATTCTCTTCACAGATTTCTGCCAGGAAGTGCAACAGGGTTGTTTTCTGATCTGTTGATTTAGTATCTCGAATCTAAAAAGTGAACACAGGAGAAAACAAAGAAAATATCACTTTTAGTAAAATGTTTAAGTAAAGTGAACATTGCAGATGTAAACTCATTAGCAAAAAGTTACTTACATTGGTTACTTGCAAATGAAACATTTAAAACAATGGAATCTCTGCTATTCTTTATAATTTAGGACTACAAAGGAAACCTATCCCTATGCTGTATTATCTAAAGAACAGTTCATTATGCTGAAAACAAAACCTGAAGACAGTCCATAAAGTTCTGAGAATTTAGCAATGCCAGCTCAGAATGCTCGCTGTGATGAAAACAATAAAATAGCTGTGAACAAAGATTAAACAGAACAGAACTTAGTCCATTCTTTCAATGCCTCCCACTGCCAGATTTCTAATGGAATCCTGAAATGCTGCATAGCTGGGCAGCATGCTAAAAGTCAGAATTTGCTCTTTTACCACACAAGTTAAAGAAACTCCTTGACATAAATCCACTTTTTTTTTTTTTTTTTTTTTTTTTTCAACTGAAGCAAAATCTAAAGCATACTGCTTTATCCTAAAGACTTTCAGATAAATTCTATACAGACACATAAAATAAATATACCCCACCTCACTGGAATATAAAATGACAATAGAAAAGCAAAAGTAATCCTAACTGCCAGTGAAGGAAATATAGTACATCCAGTTTTATTTATGAAAAGCTGCATGAAAATTATGCAAAGGGTGAAGAAATAGGTAATTGAGTATTTTCACTACCCTCTAAACTGCAGAGGCATTTTTAGTGGTCTGAAATAAACCAGCCTTCTTGAAGGCGATAGGACTCCCAGCTCTACATTAACCTAAATGCATTAACTGCTAGAATCAGTTTCTTATTAAAACACAAACAAAAACAATTGTTAAAATACAGGGATAGTGGCAAGTTTCCGAGTAAACATAGATACTTGTGGCTAAATCCCATGGCAGAGTGCATGTGCATAGGCAAAGGAATACCATGAATTTAAGAGTGAGAAAATGAATTTAAGCCCAAATCTAGTTTCTCCATTTTTATGCAGCTATAAAGAATGAATGTATGAGTTGATTGAAGATGTAGTGGAAGTAGAGATTACCCCTTATTTACAAAGGCAATAGGGATAGTAGCTGCACGCAAGAGTTTGAGATGAGTGTATTTCACTCTTTATAGAGAATTAGTATTACAAGCATATTTAACTGCATTTTACTAACTCATCTAGTGCAGTACTTATACAGAAGTAAGCTTCAACATACACAACAAATGAAATCAAGGATTTATTTAAGAAGAATACATAAATGTATGTGTAAAATCTCTTATTTGTTTTCTCATTCTCTAAATCACTAGAAGTTCTAATTCTATAATCCTCATGACAGGCTTGCCATCGATGTTCAATTTAATATAGGCCTTTCAGCTTTAGGGATTACCCTGTTAAGAATAAATGAGTGCAGTGAAAAACCAGGCTTTTAAAAATATAAGGTATTTAGGCAATTAGGAATGCAATTTAATTCATACCGATTCGGTGATTAAAGACTAAACAATGCTCAGTAATGGTATGCAGTTAAAAGGTTTTAATGTGTTATGAACATAGAAGTTTTTCCAACTTGAAAAAAAAAAAAAGTAGATTTAGTGGCTAAACATCTGCATGGTAAAAAAAATTGCATCGCAATTTGTCTGTGAACAAGAACTGTGGGATTTGCAGCCTTTGATCTCTCTAACATCATCAAGTGGATAAAGCAATTTTTTTCTAAATGGACAAAATTATTTTGCCTTCAGATTACAACAGAAACATGTTTTGTCACCAACAGTAACATCGTATTAACAAGAGTTAATATCGGCACGTGCTGAGTTGTTTAAAACCTGTAGTAAACAGTCATTCAGATCTTAAACAACTGTGTCATATTCACTCCTCTGGCCCAGTCAAGAAACATGACATTCAACCACATTTGACTTTCAATAGCTAAGACAGACAACGGGTAACATTTAGCTCTGTTTCATCTTTATAATCAATAGATATACTTTAAAAATTGAGTTCTAAGCCTACTAATATAACGAGAAGACAAGACAGATGTGTTTCTTGAGTGCAGTTTAGCAGATTTTATTTACATATAAAAAGATAAATGAACGATGGGAACTGGAATGCTAATAGCACGGCTGTATCTCTACATTCTCTGTATTCCCAGAGTTTACTTGTGTTCAGGGTAAAATTTTGTCCGCTCTCTCTTTTTATTCTTGGGTACACTTTAAGTGTTTTACTTTGTGGAAAAGATGATTACATGGATTTTGAATTAAAAAGTCATATTTTAAGAAAGTAAAATTTGTTTTTCTTACATCCAGTTAAAGTGCCTCTTGTTTCAATTTACGCCCCGTCTCTCGTTCTTTTACTGTACACTTCGCTAAAAAGCCTGACTCCACCTCTACAGCAACAACTTACTCGGTATTGAAAAGCTGCTACAGGTCCACCCCCAAAACCATTGTTTCTCTGGACCAGACAAGCCCAGTTCCATGTCACTTGTATGTTTTAACTAAACTATGTACGTTTTAACTACCACTAGGAGTGACATTTGATTATTATGGCTGTAAAAAAAACTTTGTTGATTTTTGAGATTATATAACTTTTCGTATCTTAGAAGCCTTTCCCACCTTAACAGAAACAGAGCTGGTGGACAATTAATAAACGTCCAATAGTCAGTAATACTCAGACTAGATAAACAGCTTGTCTTGTACTATTTGCACTATGAACAAGTAACATAATATTACTTATTACATAAAATAGACATTGATCTAGCTAGAATACTACAAAAGCTTTATTAAAACCAAAGGGTGCTTGCAGTTAGTCTTTACATTAATTCACTACAAAACGAACAGAAGTTATATCCTCCATATGCCTAAAGCAAACCTCTTTCCTTTCAATTAAACTTCCATCCAGCATAATTTTACAGAACTGAGAGTTCTCCTGTCCTTGTAGAAATAGTCATTGCTGCAACAGAGTTCAGAATAGTAGTTGGATCATTCGTACACATTAATCAAATGCAGCCACAGGTAAAAAGATCTACCTTTAGTGAATTACGACAGCAGCCTCCCTGAACTTTACCACTTTTTCTGCCATACTTATATTTTCACAGAGCACTTATCGCTTATGCAATCATGAATGCTCTAGCGCATACATCAGAAGAGCTGCTACTGCTTGCCAGTCTTGATACAGCGCGTGAATTCTAATGTTGGTCTCTGTTATTTGAACAACATTAAAGTTCTCTGTTTTCTGCCAGAGGTTATTTACAAATCATTTCTTTCTTCAATAACATCATACATTTGCAATATAACATCCAGAAAGATAATCGGTTTTTAAGGATTTGCAATTACTACACAGGCATTAGCTTTTTAGCTATGATCAGACAGGTTTGAATTCATGCTTTCTTTATTATGTTTTAATAAAAGTTGGTACACAATAACAGATTTCTGTGTACGAAATGAGCAGCCCTGTTTTAGGAACATTTCTTTTACAAAAATAAACATTATCCTAGATCTATACCTGCCTTTTTTTCCAGATCATATAACATAAATACTATATTACCTAAATGGACAATTAATTTTAAGATTGTTCAAGGATGACAATTAAAAAATCAATATGGAAATGAGGTTTTATTGAAACGTGAATTCATCCTGTTAGGATACCTCATCATTAAAAACAACTCTATGTGTATTCTACACATAGAAATCTGTACACACAGACATGTGTTCTACCTTGCTGAAACCTGGCTCAAAAAAAAAAAACAAAAAAAAACAAAAAAAAAAAAAAAACACAAAAAAAACCAACAACAAACACCAACCAACAAACCACAAACACACAAACAAAAAACACACAGAAAAAAACCCCACCTAAAAACTTTAAAAATCATTGATTGAACATCCACTGGTTTAATTCCCCTTATCCTAATATGTTTTCTGGTTATTTTTTCTGAGACTTAAATCCTTGTCTTTGGGCAAAATAACCAACATACAGTAAAGAACAGCTGAAAACTAACTAGGAGTCACAGTTAGCTAGATTTGTTATAAATTCTGTTCATGTAACACCTGAAGTCCTTCCAGAACAACAAGATTCAGAGGATAATACTGTTTTAACTTACATCTTTGTCCCATGAAGTATCTTACAAACAGAGTCACCAAAAAGTAAAAAATTTAGACAATGAAATGACCAATATTTCTAAAAATTAAGCCAGATGATCTTGTTTGATTTTAAAACTCCTATTGAAGTAGTTCTTTCTTTGGGCAAGTAATGTTTAAAACGGTTAAGAAATTCTCCTTGTTCTAAAGTTGAAAGAGAAAGGGTAAGGGAAGAAGGGGAAGGGGGAGAGCACAGCAGGGTTCATGTCAAGCAAAATAAAAATAAGGAGAAACTTACTTTGGCACTTTATGTCTGAATTCTAATCTAACAAAGTACCTAAGGTTATGGAAGGGCAACTTCTCAATTTTAACATCCTATTGCTCAACATGGCTCCATAGATAAAAAAACAGGGTACCAGATTACTTGTGAAATAATTTTTATGGTTTACAAATATTCTTTCAAAATGCAAAATACAGGCTCCCATACTCCTCTAGAAAAGCTGAAATACATTGCTTTGACACTTGCAATTATTCAAGGAAGACCTCTGATATGGTAACTGAGCCTCCCCAAATTGCCACCACACACACAGTGTTCACACAGCCTCAAAATGCAGTAGCATCCAGATGCACCACAGAGCAAAAATATGTAAGCCACGTGAGACTGGCAAACAGACCGCTACCTTGTTCCTTCTGTTAGATGCCACTTACTTCTCTTTATTCCTTCTTCAGCCAAAAAAAAATATTAATTAGAAATTTTAATTCACAGATTTCAATAAACAGGACAAATCATTTACTCTACCATACTTATCCAACAGAAGTTTTTATTTTCACAGTGAAAGCCAATTATTAACGAATTGTAAATTCTGAGACTGTTTGAATAATGTAATAAAGCTGGTGAGTGGCTGTAGACAGATACCAGACCTGTTGCTTATAAGAGATATTACCACCAGCTATAGTTTAATGTTTTGTACTATTCCGAACAGTTAACAAAGACCTGTCAGACCGTACTCTTGGTTAATAACAAAGTCAATGAAGTCACCTTAGTATTTTGGGTGGAAAATGGGAGGGCAGAATTTCAAAGCTACTGAACAAAGGAAATAAATGCAATGATCAGTTGAAAATAAGCAATGCATTAAGAGTCTTTACCAAATATAAATTTGGGTTCTTAACAGTAATTAAAAAAAAAAATCCACTGCAAATACTAACTGTGTAAACATCTCTTATTTATAAAATTAAACATCAATGGAGTAGGTCACTTCTTTAAGTACAATACTAAAACATAAGTACAGGTACAAAACTATTTGAGAAAAAAAAACTCTTGCAAAAGCACATTATTATACTAATCTAATTCAAATTAGAACAGCAAATGCATAAAGCAATGTCAACCAGAGTTTTAAATAGCAGAAAATATCCTTTAACTTCAGTAATAAACAGTAAGTTTAAATTGAAGATAATGCACATGTCACACTGTCCAGAGAAACTGGATTTTCATTAACTTAAGTGACATGTTCTAGGTTTGGAACTTATGAATGATAATTCAGTTCACAAGGTTTCATCAATATGTAGATCTATTACAATACAATTTAATGTCTAGATTTTGGTAAGACCTCTTTTGTTCAAACAACCATTGCTGTCTTCATGATTATTGTATTTTTAGACATCACCTTCTAACAAGATATACCTAGTACCTAAATGCAACAGCACAGTCAACATTTTATTACGGAGCATTTTAAGCATTTTCTCTAAATCTTGGGGGATGGGGTGGCCGATGGATGGGACAGGAGACACACCACGCCATACACTTCCCTCAAATACCCATCTTGAAAACATAAAAAAAGTTAACAAATGGCTTTTATTTCTGAGGGCAAGGCTGAATTAAACAGTCACAGATTTTTGTCTCAGTTATTTTAAGTGGAATTTAGCTGTAAGCACAGATAGCTACGCTTCAGCAATTATTCAGTTCAGTAGAGAACAATTTGCAGGATTAGTCAATCTACATTAGCTGTGTCAACATCTGTAGGATTTGCATTGACAGCAATTCATAAATCTATCACCTGGAGTGCAAGAATACCTTCTCAAATCTATGTTATGCTGGAGTACCATCCATGCAGTCACCACTTCCCCTCCCCCTCATTAACAACTAGGTTTCTACTTAAAACATTAATTTCCCTCTAGATTCCGCTACCACCAAAAAGAAAATCCAGCACTAGATTTATGAAAAAAAATCCTTGAAATCAGTCTCTCTTTAAAAAAGCTATTAAAGAATGAAAGTACTTCTCAGGTGATGGTTTTTATTTTACCAGAATTTAGCAACATCTTTGTATTAAACTACAGAGCACAAGTCCTGTGAGGAGTGCCTGAAGGAACTGGGGTTGTTCAGTCTGGAGGAGGCTGAGAGGAGACCTTATCGCTCTGAAAGGAGGTTGTAGAGAGGTGGGTGTGGGTCTCTGCTCCCAAGTAACAGGCGAGAGGATGAGAGGAAATGGCCTCAAACTGTGCCAGGGGAGGTTTAGATTGGATATTAGGAAACATTTCTTTACTGAAAGGGTTGTCAGGCCCTGGAACAGGCTGCCTGGGGAGGTGGTGGAGTCACTATCCCTGAAGGGATTTAAAAGACACATAGATATGGTGCTTAGGGAGACAGTTTAGAGGTGGACTTGGCAGTGTTAGGTTAACAGTTGGACTTGATGATCTTAAAGGTCTCTTGCAACCTAAACGATTCTATGATACAGAAAGAAATATGTCAGATCAGACTTGCTGTGTATTTGAAATATTATTTTCCTCCAAGGTTAAAGCTCCTTGAGTTACACAACACATTTCCTCATAGTGCCCATAAAAGGGACTTGAAACCTGGACCCTCTGATTAGACCAAAAAAAAAAAAAAAAAACCTAAAAAGGGCCTTTAAAAAATCTATGCCTTTTTAAAAAAAAAAAAAAAAAAAAAAAGTTTACAAATGTTGCATCCCTTAATTTTAAAGATACTTTCAAAGGTATTTTACAAATTGAGATGGTCAAGTTCAGATCAATGCTTTACAAACGTTTTACCATAGAAACAAACAAGCACTGCACATGAAATTCTGACTGCTATAGATTCTGAAGTTCTCCTTGCATCCCATCCCGTATTTTGCCACCACAATTGACATTAAACCTAGGATAATAATGTCTATCTTTAATCCCAAATACTTATTTCAGTGACACTGTTTGAGGGATAGCTGGATAGAAGATGGAAAGAAAGATGAGTAGCTAGAGCTATTTAAGATATTCAGAGCCCCATGTATATTCCATTGACAAGCTGACAGCTAAACAAATTCAGATCAAGAGAGCTGTTATACTCGTATATTCCAGAAAGAGACAGAACAGACTTACAATTAAACAACTGCCTTAAATCGCCCTTGCACTAAGACAGCTATAGCGGGGGACATTTCTAGAAATGTTTACTCTGTATTTATTTATCTGTAATTAAAAATGTAAGTGCAGTCAGTAAACTACCCTGATTGAATGTTTTTCCCTGTTTAGGGTACTTCATCATGTGTCATGACTTTCATGAATCTGCACATAGAAGTTTTATTGCTTCATCTTACCTTGCAAAGAAAACTGATGTTAAAACCAAGAGACTGTGCGTTTCTGGAGCCAGAGTTCATGTAGTTTCCCAGGAACAGCACTAACTCTAAAAGCTTACTAAAGCTTTCACTCTTCTTCAGCTCTTCACAAGCCATTGTCACCGCCATAATGTCAGGCTTGATATTGTTTACATGCTCTTCAAACATAAGCCTGAAAAGGATTCCATTGAGACGTGACCGCAACATTTTCACTGAACTCATCTACAAAATAAGAGACATTAAATCAGAATATTAAAAAGACAACAGCTTATTTATGCAAAACAGATTATATTAAACCCCAATATTGTGCAGCCAGCAAGACTACAGTTTCTGTATGCTTTCATTGTCTATCTTTTATTTCCAGGAATCCGTACCTGCCCACAGGTATTTTTCCCCAAACCACACACTCTGCCTGAAAAAAATTCAGTGAAGCAACATTTTGAAAATAAGAGAGTGCTTTGTATTACCAAACCGTTTAACTTGTGAATTCCAAACCCACTGGCAATAAATACACGCTGCCAAAACCCTTCCTCCCAGCCAAGGAAATGTAAGCCAATTCCAGTGGTTAACAAGAACTGAAAATCAGCCCGAAGGTACACATGGCAAACATTTCATCACATCTCCAGTGAAGTTACCCTTGAACTCCGATATTTACCAATTTCCTAAAACTAAGCTTCTCAGTTTTTCTTCTTTCAGCAATGGCACAACAATCTCTCAAGTGTGTGTGCTGATACCGGCACAAACGCAAACAGCTACACTTCAGTCTGATTAAACTCAAGAATTATAGTTTCCATTTTTAGACTCTTACTGAGCTGATGCACAGCTCTCCACTTGCTCTTGGTCACTGGGAGAGCAATAGGGGAGAAAGACAATGAATTCTCAGGGGAAGAACATAGGAACATCTAAGTGAGTTTGAGACACAGGAGATGGAGCTTCACTAGTCAGATATTTATATAAAGCTACGTCACATTAGCACTATTGTTCAAGAAATATTTTCTTGCCATTGTACTGATGCGAGCTGTTAATTGTGGTATTTACAGATGACATCAGTGCTACATCTAACACGCTGTTTATTTTTCCAGTTTTCAATTAAAATGAAACCTAAACTGGTTTTTGTTCAGTTATTAGCTATACTTATAGCAACTTATAAAATAAATAATATGAATCCTACCAGTACTGATAGCTACCAAACAAGCTTAAAAGCATTTTAAAGATATACTACAATATATATTTGATGCTAAGACTTTTGAAGTTCATGCTATCAAAAAGCCCCAATCTGTGTATCCCAAAGAATAATCAGAGTCAGGAGATAAAGAGGTTTTTGGTGAAATTCATGAAGCTAAGTTCTATATAAAAAACCAATATATCCAGAGATACTGAAGTAAGGATATACTTCTGATATACTCTAAGTTCTGATCCCATGACATCATATTTTGTAGGCAACATACTGTCTGCTTTTCAACCTCATCTTTTTGTGCTTCTAAACAAATTTTGTAAAACTGCTGCCCAAGATACTATCACCTGTAAGTTTCAGACACTCTGCAAAAAGTATTATGGGACTAATTCCTTCCTGATCTGATAAAAAAATGGGAGGTTGGAAATCACGGCATTCTAACATTGCAAATGACAGAGATACTGAAAAGTATCTACAGTAGTGATTCATTAGTTTAAATCCCCAGGACCAATTTCTTTAGGTACCAAAATACATCTTTCATATTTTGCACAAGCGACTTGTGCCTATTTTGCACAAGTAATATTTCCCCCTACTTAGCAGCAGACTATAATTCACAAAAGATACTTAAATTTAAGAGAAAAATACGTACTGAAAATTTTTAATCCACTTAAAAATTTTCATTTAAATGCAAGAATGATTACCTTCCAAATCTAACTCTTAATTTTAATTAGCAGAATACAGAAAGATTTCTCCCTCAATGTATTCACTATCAGTGGTGTTCCTGAAGCACTTTGTCCCCCTGAAAGAAAAGCTTTGTTACGTGAGAAATCACAGATCTTGGCTATCAAAACCGAAAGATTTTTATGTGCTCATCCCTCTGTTGCCCAAAGCCTTACCATGGCTCCTTAAGGAACCATGATTTTTCCATGGGTGTTATCTACCACAGACAGCTACCAGAAGCAGCAGCAATAACTTTCACAGGAAAGACTTGAGTGGCCTGAATAATGATGAATTCATACTAAAATGAACATAAACATGAAGGCACTCCAGATGGTCTCAAAGAATTCATATGATCAGACTGGAATGAGGAAAAAGAAAGGATCAGAAAGGAAGCGTTGCAGTATAACTTGCCATCTTTTTTTTTTTATACACCTCCCTTGTCACAAATTTCTCTGAGTCTGTATAAGGCAACATCATGCAAAGTCTTGAAATATTATTCTTCTAATCATTTTGTATTTCAGAAATATCATACTGAAAACACCTGCCTTGAAAGGATCTACTTTCACTGAGCTGCAGTAGACAGAAAGAAAAATAATCACATAATTTGCTTTAACTTTTGTAAAACAATCTCCATTTTACTCAAAATTGCACAGAAATAGTTGACAAAAGCTTTAGATCCTGAAAATAGTGTGCAACAAAACATGTATAAGCCAAAAGAACAGTGTGGCTTAAACACTTGTGAAGAATAACCCTTTACAACACTAGAGCAAATATGTCCTTCCTTTCTTTTTTTAATGCTGTGAAGTCTCATGGAACACTGACCATTTGTTTGTTTTGCAAAGTAGTTTGACTACCAAACCAGCAGTAAGTTTTTATTTCATTTACTGATCTGCATGATATTTAAGAAGTATCTTGACAATTTTATAAGAGCTGTTTCATGTGTGTTGTTTCCTTAGAATTCAAAACATTTTATTATATATTATGTATCAATAGAAGATGATCACAAATGCTATTTTATTTCCTTCTTCGCTATTTTATTTCCTTCTTCCCCACCCTGCTCCACTTTCTCTTTCATACGCATGTTTCTAAATAGACATGTTCAATGTTTGATCAAACATATTGAACTTAGAGGAATCTTCTGAAAATAGGTAAGGTGCAAAGATTACATTCACTGAGAAAGAGGTCAAATTGCTTATAGTTCTACAAAATTACTGTCAAAAGCACATAAGGAGCATTCAAACAGGCGCATGCAACAGCAAGCATTAGCTTTCACCACAAATAGTTAAATAAGCAAGAAAATGGGTATTTCTTTTCCAGCTGTGAGCACTGGACTGCATGTCATTATTTCCCCTTCTGGGCTTTCACAAAGGTCCTTGTCTGAATTCTCTACCTAATCAAGTTCTTTATTCTTTATTATCGTCATTCAATTCTCAAGCCCTGTATTAAAACCAGGATCAAAGGTTATTGGAGAAAGAGGCAAAAAGCACAATTAAATTTGCCTCACTTCCTAAGGAAAAAAGCTGACATTCCTATAATACAAATTTGTCAACTCAGACAACTTACTTAGTCGCTTACCTATAATATATTAAACAGTTGCCTCTCTCTTGCCTAGCAATGTTTTATAAAGATTAATTCCTCAACAGCGGTAGAAATTACAATGAGGCAAAACAAGTTGCAAATAAATTCAGTTAAAATGACTGAATGACTCTGAACCAATGCAGGTGCAATAAACTTGTACAATTTTTCCCACTTAGTCTACCTCCCAGCAAGGGCTGTTCAGGTTAACTAAACCTGGTCAGACAGCAAACAAGGTCACAGAATCTGCAAGTCTCTACAACTACAGCTACTCAAGTGAAACTCATCCTCTTGCATTAACAATGAAATTACTGATCAACTGATTCTTAACAGCTGAAGTTTGGCATTCATTAGAAACTAGCAAAAAAACCCCTCTCATTTTTCCAGAACACACACCAGAATGACCAAAGAATTCCCTATTCCTCTCACTTACTTTGTTGGCTCACTAGAGAGTTATTAACTAAAATTTGCATTACGTAATTGTGGGATATCTTTTTCAATTGGTAATATTCTTCTTGACTTCAATACTCACAGTTGGTGGTAAAGAGAAGTGGGTAATTTTTTCTGAGCTTAAAACCCTCTAACATTGTCAAAGATTCTCTATTTTTCAGCCTGTCTTCTGAGTTGACAGGAAATGGCTGGTACTCTCACTCTATAGCATAGACAAGACTTATGCTTTTGTAATATGTAAATTGTTCAACCAGCACTGAAATTGAAAGCAAGTATCCTTACTAAAATGGCAGATGTAAAAAAAAAAAAAAAAACTCTTAAAGACAAGGGGGTTTTGCCTAGGTTTTTTTTAAATGATAGATTAACCAATTCAGCCTATTTTTCTTGCTCTACATCAGCATCAATACAAACTTTCCTTCATACAAAGTTGTGTTGCCCTTTTTGAACTTAGGATATAACTTCAAAAACAGTTCCAATACCTAAACTGAATATGTAATTGATTTTAACATTTCATCTAAATGAAAACGCAATTCTAATTTTCATTTACAGATCAGCTGAATATTAAGTTCTCTCCTAATAAGTTCATCATTTACTAATTATGTTTTTCCTAAAAAAATTTTAAATAACTTATTCCACCCTTTATTAAATGTGATGGGCACAGTGATTAACCAATTAACATCTCAATAATTAACATAACTAAATTTAAATATAAATAAGTGTAGACATTTTAAATATTACTTAACACAGCCTTTGTCGTCTTCTGTTCTTAAACATATTCTTCTTAACATCAAGTTTAAGAATATTATTAATGAAAAACTCTGAAATTAATACAACACATAGCAAAAAAGGACTCCAGCCAAGTAAAGAGCTTAAGTTCAGCTGCATTTCTTCCACTTTAATGCATTCCTCAAATCAAAATCAGAAATAAAATTAGCATTTTACTAGTATTATTCTAGTTGGAGGCCTCTAAAAATAAGACAAAACCACTACCCGTAAGGAAATTTAATGTTTTTTATTAAACCGGATGGTAAAGTTGAATAAGCAAACAAGATTAAGGAAATTTAGTCCTTTCATAAGGCAGACATCACCATTTGGAGATGTTTGATTAAGCAGGTTTTTTCTAATTAAGGTTCCATTAAATACATTTAAATTCTTTCTCAACTTTTTGTAGTCGGTCATTCCTCAGAAGAACAAACCAACGAAAAAGTGATCATGACTATATTAGCATTGCCAGAAAATAATAATACTTTAATGATTTTTTCAATACAAACGAGTGAAAAAACAAGGACCATTTAGTTTCAATCCAACAGTAATCTTAAATCAGATAAATGCATGATCCCCATGTATGTAAGACAACCAATAGAGATTATAAGAGTTTCCCAAGTGTCTTTCATTTATAGTTCTACAATTTCCTGGGAAAGAAATTGCCAGCAGATCTGAATAAGGAAAACCCGAGGCTACTCCTCTCAGTTGAAGGGGTTTTCAGATATCTATCAGTAAAACATACATTGACTTGAATTCAAACTCTGGTAAAAAGTGTTCTAAGAACACTTACTATCTACACATAACACACATTACTTATATATTGGCAACTTCATTTTACCAGTACATCATGACAAAAAAAAAAAAAGGAACACAAACCAAAACAAAACACCAAACCACAACAAACCTCCCCAAAAACCCTATTCCTTCTAACCTGTGGTCTTCCAAATTGGAGATAATCCTCTGAATATGAGAACAAAAGCACTCTCCACACATTCTCATATACTTAAGTTTTGTAGTAACTCAGTACTTTACATTTGACAATAGAAAACTTAGTTATTGCACTCATTTATACTCACTGTGCAGCCAATTCACATACAAACAGTTAAACTAGAATATCAGTTACATTCTTTTATCTATCAAATTCATACTCATCCAACCAAGATGAAGCTAATTGTGTGGCAAAAAAATAAAATAGGCTTATTTTCTGAAGGTTTTCTCTGCTTTATTGTTGTGGTTTAACCCCAAACAGTAACTGGACTACGTAACCGCTTGCTCACCCACACCCCTGTGGGGTGAGGAGAAGAAACAGAGAGAGCGCGCTCACGGGTTGAGATAAAAATACTTTACCAAGACAGCAAAGAAACAGATGAAAATATATATTAATTGTAATAATAATGTATAAGAATATATAAAATGAACAATGCACAATTTCTCACCACCATATATAAAATGAACGATGCACAATTTCTCACCACCCAAGGACTGACCCAGCCCGTCCCCAGCAGCAGCCAGGAGCAGGAATATTCCCCCACAGCCATCTCAGAACAGCAAGTTCCAGAGAGAGCGCGAGGGAACAGACAGACGAAGAAACAGGCCCAAACAAAATAAAACAAAAAATAAGGTAACATGAAGGGAACATGAACAGAAAGCGAACCGAACAAGGAACCAGAGCAAGGGGGCAAAAGGCTGCCCCTCCCTTGTACCAGCCATGACGTCTGTGGTACGGAATACTCTCTTTGGCCAGTTCAGATCAGCTATTCTGGCCGTACTCTCCCAAGTGTCTGAACCTGCACATCAGCAAAACCTGGGAAACTGCAAGATGTCCTCGATCGTTCAGCAGCAATAACCAACAGCAGTGTGCTGTCACCATGTTTCACACAATAAATCCAAAGCACAGGAGCTGCTGCAGACAAAGCTAGTGCTGTCCTGGCTGAAACCAGGACATTGATAGGAAAAAAAAAATAAATAAATTTCCACTGCCTTGGATCAACCTTTTGATATCTAGAATAATTATACCTTAAATTTATTTTCAGACTTTCATTTTCAGCAACATATTAGCATATGTCTAAAATGAAAAGGCTATTAGTCAAGTACGACCAAAATTAGTGCAAAATGCAAAACCTGATCCTGCCTGTCCTATGCCCCACCAAAATTTCAGACTAGGTGATTAATGAAGTTGCAGACATTAATGAATCTCTCTCATAACTTCTGCACAGAGGTGAAACTGGAGAAATAATTTTACCTGCAAAACCAGCCAGCACATCTGCTTCGCCTAAGTGGTTAGATATAGTTACCCCAATTCTTAAAAACCATATGCTCCTCTGCAACAGAATAAACTTCAACTGACTTTGTTGTACTGGGTCTGGCTGGGATGGAGTGACTTGTTCTTCACAGCAGCCTGTATAGTGCTGTGGTTTAGATTTTTGACCAAAACAATGCTGTTAACACCAAAATGCTTTAGTTACTGCGCAACAGTGCTGGCGCAGCACCGAGGCCTTCTCCACTGCTCACTCTGTGCAACCCAGTGAACAGACTGCAGGTGTGCAAGAAGCCAGGATGGGACACAACCAGCCAAATGACCCAAACTAACCAAGGACATATCCCATGCCATATCACCACACTCAGCAATAAACCGGGGAGCAGGGGGGGCTTCGACAGGTTATGCATCTTCAGTTCAGGAACGGACTCTACATCAGTCTACACATGGGAGACCGTGAGCGATTGCCTTTGTTTTATTTCTTTGCCTTTGTTTTCTCTCTTCTTCCACTTCTCCTTCACTACTTAAAACTATTTTTATCTCAATCCATGAGTCTTCTCACTTTCACTCTTCCTTTCTTCCCCCATCTCACTGGGGATGGGAGGGGAAAGTGAGAAGTGAGTAAGCATCTGAGCGGTGCTCAGCTGCCTACTGGGGTTAATCCACAAGACCTGTTCCTTTCTGAATAGCTGCTCTTGACTCTGTTCTCTGCTTCTACCTAAAGGGAAGGTACAGAGAAGGTGGAACCAGCGGATTCTTGAAGGTGCATGGTGATAGGACAAGAAGCAAAATACGACACTCAGGAAATTCTGACTGTCTGTAAGGAAAACGCTGCTGACCACACAAGTGGCTGAATACTGAATGCAGTGCCACTATCATCGCTTTCCTCAGCAGAAGAGTCATTTACTAGTACCCACCATAGAGCAGCATGACGAGAGAGTGCAGACAAACAGGATACTAATCCAGAAATATCTTTATGTAAAAGCAATGCAGTAAAATCAAATAGGGGAGGAAAAGCTGAGGCAGAAGAGACAAGGTAGGTATGAGGTTTTCAAAAGGGAAATGTCTGGCAGAAGAAGGGATCAAGTTGGGAAAGGTTTCAAGTTATAAAGATCAGGGTGGAACATTAAGGAACTTACAGCAGTAAAATGGAAGAATGTCTATAGAGTTTTAAATCAACGTCATTATGCACAATCTTCTGAATTTCTCTGTTTATTTGAAATAGTTAATAGAATTCATAGAAATCAGAGTCTTCATTTGTCCTAATGCCTCCACCTTGCTTGTTTCCATTCTGTGTTTTCCTTAAGACACATTTCAGATACCGTCCCTGCACAAATTCTATGTAATTTCCCACTTTGTTTGGCATTATTTATGTAGGGGGAAATAAGGAAACATTCCTTTAGTAAATCAGTTGCTCCCTGGTATCCTCATTGTCCTTTCAAAACCAGGCGGGAAACAGAGAGCAGACAGCCCAATTATTCTGCCCCTCCTACATTCCCAGGGATCAAAATCCCATCTTGTCGTAGGGCTGGAAGTACTACTACTATAGTCACATAGTCACTCTGAAAGCATGTGTTATATGACAAAGAGGGAATAAAGTATTCCTCCAGTGATTTTATACAGATTTTTCTGTATACAAACACATACATATATTATATACATGTATGTATATAAAATACATATAAAAATGGAATATAGAATATATGCATATAATATATACCTGTGTATATTCATATATGCATAACTATTCATATATATCTATAACTTATTACAATGTGTTAATATATCATACTACAATTATATTTTTATATATACTGCATGCCATAATTCCTTCAAGAAAAGCACCAAATATGTATTTATAGAGATTTTTAGGCTGTTACTGATCAATAAATAGATGGCAATGTTTTCCTAGTGCAGAGCTTGCATTAAGGCTACCCAATGTATTACACTTCTACCAAAATTCTTCATCATATTTATTTTGAAATAAAACATTTTTGGAACTTTATGCCATTTATTAAAAAAAAAAAAAATTAATAGACTAAAGAAGCCATTGATATCTTTTATTTTCTAAATCCTCTACAGAAAAACCTCATTAGGTGAAATT